>JAFVLL020035389.1:0-28919 GCA_021397915.2 Tor tambroides
AAGTATTTGTACTTCGTTACTTGACACCTCTGGACGTGTTTGGCATGTACTTGCCTTGTTTCTTCTGGGACAAAGTTCCTTCATGGTTGATGGATGGGCTTTATCTGAAGTCCAACAGTCTGTAGCAGCAAAGAGAAAACCACACTATGTTGAATTATTGATGTAGTTTCCAACCACAAATGTGATGACACAGAATGTTTCTGTTGTTGATATTAAACTTGAATGGTGGTACAGGCACAGGCATCAGATTAAATGGGGTGTTTGACATGACTGAATATTTCACTTCATGAACTTTTCATTTGGTTTTTCAGCACCAAACGAATTGACAATTCCAACAGCCGACTGGTGTCTCAGGTTGACAAAGAGACTGGTAAATACTGTCTTTATCTATAATACACGTCTTATAACACACACTAAACAGTTGACTGCTTTGAAAAATGTATCAAAAATAAAATGTCTTTCCATCTGTGCTAAAGGAATAGTTCATCCCAAAAAGACAATTGTGTCATGTTCTAAACTTGTATGACTGTTTTAAATGAGTAAGGACTGGTGGTGTCAAGCTCCAAAAGCGTCTTAAAAGTGATCTACATGACTTCTAAGCAATTTTTGACTCCTTGAACAGTATTCAAAGACTCCACTATCTAAGCTGATATGTACCTCTAATACTTCTGTTGTAACAAAAATAAATGTAAAAAAAAAAAACGACAGTTTAATGTTACGCATCTTTTAGAATTTTTTAGGATTTTAATTAAGACTTGAGATAATTAGTACTTAATAATTAAGACCTATTCGGCCATCTGATTGAGAACCACGGATTTATTTATTTTTTATTATATATGAAGTATTTTAATCTGCATTTTAAAAATTGTATTATTGCTATGTGTTTTTTTCATGCTTATATGCAATTACTGAGAACATTAGCAAAAATACTGTTTTCAGGGAAGTTTTACGCTAAGATTTTATGTTTATTTTTTTATACTATTATTTATATTTTATTTACACGTATTTATGTATGTATATATTACAGTATATTTCACACTCTAAAGTACTTTGGCTTTTAATACAAAATTTTATATATGTTTTATATTTATTTTTACTCACTTTTATTTCTATTTTATTTACATGCATTTATGTTATGTATGTATTACTTACAGTATATTTGACATTTTGTTTTTTATTTATTTTACATTTTTAACTGATAAAATAGATAAATACATTTCCCATCAATAATGTTCAATTGTTAATATTATAAGCTTAATATATTCTATGATGTTTGAGAGTTTTGCTTTGTTTTTGTGGAGTTTAACGGACTTTTCACTTTCATTATATGAAAAAGAATGGCCAGAATATTCTTCCATGTTCCATGAAAGAGAGAAAGTCATACAGAGTAAAATATGATCATGTTTTTATTTTGGGGTGAACTATCCTTTTAGGATTTGATTTTTGATAATGCATGAAGGTTCAGTTTCATTGTAAACACTGCTCAAACTTTTTCAGTATGTTAGATGTTGTTTTAGGATGCCATATCTCTACGAATACTGAAGACACAACAGTGTCCTCATACATTTTTAAATAAAAATGTTCAGTTATTATGCGCTCACCATGTAGGCTGTGATGACAACAATCTGAACTCAATCTTCTACGAGTACCTGACGCGCTCCTTGCAGCATTCTTTATGTGGAGACCTGATGTTGGGCCGCTGGGGGAATTACTCTGCTGGAGATTGCTTCATCCTGGCTTCTGACTACCTTAATGCACTTGTTCACCTCATCGAAGTTGGCAACGGTCTGGTCACCTTCCAGCTACGAGGCCTGGAGTTCAGGGGTAAATGGTTTTAACATTATATTGTCACACTGATGTCAGTGTTCCCTCTCGTCACAGTGACTTTCTCATTTTCTCAGGTACTTACTGTCAGCAGCGGGAGGTGGAGGCCATCACGGAGGGTGTAGAGGAGGATGATTCTTGCTGCTGCTGTGAGCCGGGTCATTTGCCCCATGTGCTGTCCTGCAATGCTGCTTTCAACCTCCGTTGGCTGGCCTGGGAGGTGACCACCACTAAGTATCTGCTGGAGGGCTACAGCATCAGCGAGAACAACGCTGCCACCATGCTGCAAGTTTATGATTTGCGCAAGCTGCTCATCACTTACTACCTTAAGGTACCACTATCACTGTTGTGAGACTTCTTTATTTTAGAAGAGATGTAATAGTTGTGTATAACAATGTATAACAGTTGTAATAGTTCAGGATACTTTTGTTATATACAAATAGGAATAAGAATTGTTACATTCAAATGACTCTTAACGACAGTTTAATAAACAGTTCTTTTATTAGCTGTAAAGAATTATGTTTTAGGGGGGAAAAATGCTATTTCATAGCCAAATGAGATAACATTTAAAATCGTTCTTGTAAACGGTGTTTACACAGACTTTTTAAATGACTTTTTAAAGACATACAGTAAATGCAATCCAATCATTTATTTATTTATATTTTTACATCTTATTTTTAACACTAGGCATCATAAACGTACTGATTTTGTAAATGGTTACAGAGAAAAAAATGGGCATCATACATTAATCGACTGAGGGTCTGTGACTCTGCGGTTTTCTGTGAAATCTCTCAACTCAAATCTGCAGACTGGTTCTGACTTTAAGCAACTAGCATCAACTCCCTCAGACTGTAAACCAGGGCAAAAATCTGTCCTGTAGTGTATTCCAGCCTTAAAGGGACAGTTCACCTAAAAATGAAAATTCTGTCATTAATTACTCACCCTCATGTCGTTCCAAACCCATAAGACCTTCGTTCATCTTTGTAACACGAATTAAGATATTTTTGATGAAATATGAGAGCTTTCTGGCTTTCTGACTAATCTGAGAGCTTTCTACTAGTTTCTGAATTCAACTACCACGTTCAAGGCCCAGTAAGGTAGTAAGGACATCATTAAAATAGTCCATGTGACATCAGTGGTTGGTGAGATGGACAACACTCACATCTCTGGATTTTCAATCATTTCTATCTTCAGAGTATCATCTACTACCTGGTGATCAACCCCAAGCTGCAGATATGGGTTAAAGACCAGTCCATGCAGGAAGCCCTGCAGCCATACACCAAATGGCATCACATCGAGAAGGACCCGGCTGTGTTCAGCATGAAGATCGATGAGGATTATGTCCACTGTCTGCAGGGGGTCACCAGAGCCAGCTACTGTAACGTCTACCTGGAGTGGATCCAATACTGTGCCAACAAATTAGAGGAGGTGAGGAGACACAAATGCCATTTCTTAGAGTGATACAAGGTAGTCTTGAAGGATGCGATAAAATACAGCGCCTGACTGAGTTCCAAATGGTGCAAAACTTGGGAATTACCTTTGGTAGGACAGTTGAGCTCTGGCATTTCCACAATAAAGTGATCTAAACTTGAATCTTAAAGTTTTGTTTTTTGTCCTCAGCCAGTGGACAGCGATGAAGATTCTCCATTGGTTACTCTGTGTTTCGCTCTATCTGTACTTGGACGGAGATCTCTCAGCACAGCAGCACATAACAGATCCAACAGGTACATTTCTCAACATCAGTGCTGTGTACCTCAACAGATAAATCATATTAAGACTGTTCAATAAAGAATAATTCTTAGTTTGATGGATGTCAGTCAAAATCAAGAAGAATACCAAATAGTATTTGTACCGCCATAATAGACTGCACATTTCAATGGTTTCCTCTACAGTCTGGAGTCATTCCTCTATGGCTTCAACACGCTGTTCAAAGGTGACTTCCGTATTGCTGCTAAGGATGAATGGGTTTTTGCTGACATGGACCTGCTACAGACGGTGGTGGCCCCAGCCGTGAGAATGAGTCTGAAACTTCACCAGGTGAGATGATTGGACAATGTTTGGATATTGCATAACATTACTGACTGTTCACATTTACCTTTGGTATAACCTCAATAATTTGACTTATACAGGACCACTTCACGAGCCTGGAGGAGACGGAGGAGCCTGCCGTGCTTTACGAGGCCATAAGCAACTACAGAACCAGTCTAGTAATATGTCATGAGAGCGACCCTGCCTGGAGAAGAGCAGTACTGTCCAGTCGAGACACACTGCTCACACTCCGGCACATGGTAGATGAAGGCGCAGATGAGTACAAGATCATCATGCTCTACAAACGACATCTCAGCTTTAAAGTTATAAAGGCAAGAGAGCAAAACTATATTTTAGAATATAATAGAAATTATCCTGAAAAAATCATACTGTTTTTGTCACTATTTGTTTAATTTTATTCAATTTTTGCATTTTGTATAGTTTTTCATTTCCATTCCAAGTTTAGATTTAATTCATTCATTTATAAAATAAATAATAAAAACTGCTTTTTCACTTTTTTTATTTTAGTTTTTAGAGATTAATGAAATCAGATTATCCAATATTGATTGATTATTTATAGTTCATTGGTTGTAGTTTAGTTAGTGTAGTGCACATTTATAGATGTATTTTATTTGTAAAATGTTATAACAGATAAAATTAAATACTAATATATACAGTCAAACCTAAATTTATTCAGACACCTTCAACATTTCTCACATTATCACAGTTTATTTGCTATAATTTAGACAATGGTAATAAAATATGACAAGAACTCAAGAGTTAAACTGTGTCAGAACAGATTCATCTTGATAATGTCAAATAACTTTGATAGAAAGGTATGTAATGAATCAGGTTGAATAGCTGTCAGCTGTTAAATTTAAGTACACAATTAGATAATACCAATTTAGGTCAACCAATTACCAAGCAATGCTTAATTTGTTCAATCTGTGGTGTAAGAAGGTTCATTAGCAATTAAAGAAAAACACTGAAGCAAAACATGGTCAGGTCAAAGTGTCCCAAGTTTTTATCAGTTTTACTGGTAGTCCACTGTATGAAGAATTTTTGGGTATAATATGTCACAGTTTACTTTATTTTGCTATCCTCACTTACATACAAGAACTATAGTGTCCTGCACCAACTAATATAAAAATATCAAAAAATATATCTGGTGTCTGAATAATTTTTGGTTTGACTGTATATATATATATATATATATATATATATATATACATACATAAATTATGAAATAGAATATGCACTATAAACCAACTGATCTAAAGCCTAACAATGAAATAAATGATTTTCTCATTTTTTTTGTCACTATTCATTATTTGCTATTCACATATTCAGGCCTAATAGATTAAGTCCTTGTACTGATTGTTATTCTTTTTTTTCATTCAGATAAATAAAGAATGTGTGCGAGGGCTGTGGGCAGGTCAGCAGCAGGAGCTCATCTTCCTCCGGAACCGCAATCCTGAGCGTGGAAGCATCCAGAACTCAAAGCAGGCTCTGCGAAACATGATCAACTCCTCCTGCGACCAGCCCCTGGGTTACCCCATGTTTGTGTCCCCACTCACCACCTCATATATGGGAACTCACAAACAGATCAGAAACATATGGGGCGGCCCTCTCAGTTTGGAGAGCATTCGCACCTGGCTGCTCTCCAGGTGGTTTCGGTATGTATGAGGCATTAAAGAAACAAAATTGAAAACTGAACTAAATTGAAACTGAATTAAACTCAAAAAAAGAAAATTTGCTGTAGATTTACTCCATCCAAGATGTAGATGAGTTTTTTTCTTCATCGGAACATCTGCTGTTTGGACTCTCATTCTGACGGCACCCATTCACTGCAGAGGAGCAAGTGATGTAATGCTAAATTTCTCCAAATCTGTTCCGATGAAAAAAACAAACTCATCCACATCTTAGATGGCCTGAGGGTGAGTACATTTTCAGCTAATTTTTCTTTCTAGTCTGAAAAGGTCTTTTTCTAAACCTTCCTTGCACTTTCTAGGGTGAGGAAAGATAACCTTACCAGCTGTAACAGTGGCATGAACATGGAGGATGTGGATTGTGCTGGTTCCTCCTTAAGTCAGAATCATAACTCCGCAACATCCCAGAGCCTAAGCCTTTATCACGGCCGCCCTCGCAGCTCCCAGTCCAGACACCACAGAGGTCAGAACATACTATATGCATCTGTACAGTTTGAAGTCCTAAAGCCTGTAAGAAATGTAACATATTTGTTAAAGTAATTTGTTTCTCCACAGGTCACCGGGAGTATCGCAGTCGCTCAGTGCAACCTCAGGGCCAGAGGCCCCCCGTCACTAGTCGATCGGGTCCCATCCTGGACAGCCAGCACGGCTCGGGCTCTGGAGGCCCTGGGCTAGTGCAGCGCCTTTCCAACAGCCAGCTGTCCTTCAACACCTCCTCCATTGCATCCGTCTTTTCCCAGGTGCCTCGTTTGTCCACAACAGGGCCTCTGGCTTCAGCCACAGGTCAGCATCGCTCCAGCCAGGTGTCTTCCTCCAGCTCCACACTGAGCCTGCTGTTTGGCAAGCGGAGCTTCTCCAGCGGCTTGGTCATCTCGGGCCTCTCAGCAGCTGAGGGGGGAAACACCAGCGATACGCAGTCCTCAAGCTCCGTCAACATCGTCCTGGGCCCGTCCTGTCGCTCGAGTCGTGCAACGCAGGTGAGATGATGTCTTTGAGGTGTTTTTACAATGATATACAAAACATTTTGTTGTTAAACCATTTTCAAGAAACAAAAGCTTGCAAGAATGGACCGCTGTTAGCCTCCAGATGGGATTTTGTCCATTTTCAGCAGATGCTAATTGCCCATTCCAAGGTTTTTATGGTCAGAGGCTACTGAAACACTTCACTTCAAAATTATTTATAACTTAGAATAAAGAATATATATATAATGCTTCACACTCTTACATTTCAGCTATAGCAAAATACATATATATTCAATGATCTGTCAAATAATATTCATTTGCAGTGTTCTTCAACTTCTTATTTAACTCTGAAAATGAAGTTTTTGGTCGGTCAATTGAGAAAATGTACCAAACCATTAATATTTCATATCTGCCATCCATCTGCATTTTACATGATTTTTAAATAAATAATGCACTTATTTTCCTAAAAAGGGAATTATTTAACATATTTGTAATGAACAGTAATGAGCTAGTCTCAGTCTCATATTTTTGTTTTGATGGATTAACTTTTTATCTTATAGTTCTGTTCATAAGTTTGGGGTCAGTATATATATACAGTATATGATTGAATGATATATATGATTGTACCATATGAATGTAAAGCGCTTTGGGTGTACAGCAATACACAAAGCGCTATATAAATATATAAATGTGCTTTATAAATGCTTCATTTATTCATTCATTCATATATATATATTGTGGCGGGAGGAGCAAACGACAGACACAGTGGGTGTGGCGTCAGGCCTCGGAGAGGCTTTTGTTAAACAGAAATTTCAAAATTAAAGTGTCCAGGGGGAAAAAGTGTCCAAAATAATAGGGGATCTGATGTCCTCGCCGTGTTCGGGGGATGTGAAGGAAAGGCAGTGTTCAATAAGGAAGGGTCCAGGGAAGGGGCGGAGTCCGGTGGCCGCACGCGCTCCCCTCCTGGTCCGGGGCGCGAGGGGCGGCGGCTTCTGCTCGCGGCTTCGTCCTCTGCTGGCCGCGGCACTTCTGGGGGACTCCACGGCCCGGCATCCTGGCCCGACGGCCGTGTCACGGGTGCGGCATCATTCGAACTCGCAGGACCAACGGCTCACATCTCTGGCGGCGGAAGGATATTCCTCAACGCTCCCTTCCTGGACCCACGAGGACACCAGCGTGCATGCACGGGGGAAGAGACCGGTCTCCCGAGGAGAGGCGCTCTCGGCATTTAAACGGCGGCGGTGATGAGGCCCTATTCGATTCAGGTGTGCCTCATCACACGCCGCCAGACCTGTCCATCTTCAGCGCCCCTCCTCTCTCACACACCCACTCCCGTCGGGAGCCTGGTGAAGGGCGGCGAATAAGGGACGGGGTGGTGATGATATTAAGGGGGGAGGCAGCCGACTCGTCACAATATATATATATATATATATATATATATATATACACACACACACACACACACATATACATATACATACATACATACACACACACACACACACACACACACACTTTCATATATACATATAGCAAAATGCATTTTATATATACATTTATAATGTTACAAAAGATTTCCGAAGGATCATTGACACTAAAGACTGGCGTAATGACTCCAGTATTAAAATGTATTAAATGTATCAAATGTATTAAAATAGAAAACAGTTATTTTAAATAGTAATATTACACAGTATTACTGGTATTACTGTATTTTAATCAAATTAATAAGAGATGCAAGAGACTTCTTTCAAACTTTTGAGTGGTAGATATAACTACATAAGTTTTGAAGTTAACTTCTCAGCGTAAAGCAGCTGAGAAAAATCTTTTATTTGAAAAATTCTTTTTTTAGTTAATTTTGGACCCTGAATAAACCTAATCATCCTATATTTTTTCTTCCCTCTTCTTTCTCCTTTCAACCAGTTTTTCATTTGATCATCATCATAAATAAGTGCCTTTTACAGATTTGTATTTAAAAGTTATTGCTGTAATTGTTAAAAAATGCTTTCTTTTCAGCAGTGGACATCAGAGGCGTACGAGAGCATAGATGCCACCTCCACCACTGCCACGGGACCCAAGGTCCACAACACAGACAAGAGCCAAGACGACTCCACATCAGCCTTCCATGAGGCTCTAGAAGAGAAGACCATATGAGACCACAACCACCAAATGCCTCAGCCCAGCATGATCAAGCACCTGAGCCCTCAAGTAATGTACATTACAGACATCTTTTTGTAAAACTAAACATCTGCCATGTGTAGAAATGTAAGTATCCTGTTAAAGGGAAAAGAACCGGGGAAAAAAAAAAAAAAAAGATGATGAACAGGCAAAAAATGATTTATGAGAGTGGGCAAAAGCTTGTTACTGTCCATCTCTGAGTTTAAATGGTGGAATCTGATGACTACAAGTATTTCCATTTGCACCTTGAGTGCATGCACTTCATGAACACCATCACTCACAGCGGTGATTGTTTTTATAGAGTGGCAAAATAAGAACCGTTGCTCAAGTAATGTAAAGATCACGTGACTAAAGAACGTGTCAGGTACGGTTACAAAGTAGTTTTCTTGCACACTGCTGTTTTGAAACGTGTTGTGATCCAGATGTGTCATTGGTTTATATATATTATCATGCAAGCCCTGAAAGGATTATGAAGTGGTTACTGATGCATTAAAAGCAGTGACAAGAAAAATGTTATTTCTGCAAATCTTCTTAAAAAAAAAAACAACTAAAAGTTGCCATGTTCACTCTTTGGCACAGGATGTGTATGCACTTTCCTCTGATATTTTACCATTAATAAGATGAATAATTGGCCAATAGAAGATTGTTGTAAATTGATCTTTACATCCCTGAGTATGGCAAGCACAATCTAAGAGTTGAAGAGTGTGTACTATATTCATAAATTCCTCCACAAACTAAAATGAGGATGGAGGAGTTTCATCTGGAACTATAGTTGATAAAAGCAAAATGTGCATTTTTACTATGGGAAACATGGGGCTTCCAGTATATTTATTATGTGACGGGGGTCTGTACGATGTGTTGTAATATAAATTATTTCATGGTAAGTCTAGCCCTTTAATATTATTTGCATATTATAATGCTCCCATAAATAGGGAGTTCTCAAAAAACCTAAAAATACACTCCCATTAACACAATTTGAATAAAAAAAGTTGAAAAATAATCTGAATTTTGTCCTCATTTCATTTTTATATCTGTATACAGTATCAGTCAAAAGATGCACCATCACATCTGACAAATGTTTTTCTCATAATCTGTTTTGATTTAAAATTGTATGATTTAACAATTAAAAACAGTTTGTTTTGTAAACAAATATTATTTGTGACTATTTGTATGAATTTCTTTACAAAAGCAATATTTAAATGGGTTATTCCTATTTAATTTTAATTGATGAGGAATTATCATCCTTTCATTTGTGTTATTTCATAGTTTGATGATTTCACTAGTATTCAAAATGTGAAAACATTAATAATAAATGACTAGTTGTCTCCAAGCTTTTGACTGGCACTGTATATGAATTTAATCACATTTTTTGCTTGTTTGTAAACACTTATTTGAAACCTTTTTTTTTTTTTTTACTAATAACATACTTGAGCTATTTTATAAGACCTCTTGATTTGTGTCAGTCTGCTGTTAATGAGAGCAAAACTTCACCTAACGTGCTATAAAGTGGAGTTCACAAAACAGATATGATACCCATGGCTTTTTGAGGAATTTGTGTCTGGACAGTTTCTTCATGAATCTAAGATTTATTTATTTTTTTATAATTTTGGCACGTCAGGCAGTCATTACAGAAAATGTGAGAATGCCAGTACTTTCAATGCACTCTAGAGCTTATAATATTGTTGCCTGGGGAATAAAGACAAAAATAGTTAAACACATTGCAACCAGAAAAATGAATTTAAGCAAAGCATCTGATGTGGAGATCTTCCAAAAGGAACCATCAGAGCTCATGTGAATCCTCAGAGGGGAATGTGATAAGACTTTAGTACAGTTCTCATGCATGCGAGCTTGAAAAAGTCAATTACTTGACATGTCATTCCTGTGATATCTGCATTAAACTGCCAAACAACTATTGCTACAATATCAGGAGATATTTTTCTTTTAAACTCTGCACAGACTAAGAAGTGAGCATAAAAGAACTTTTCATATTAGTGTCATACATTGTTCCACAAATGACAGTTATTTTGCTCTTCAGCTATTTAGTGCAGTATGTTATTATGTGTTAGACAGACAGAAGCAGCACCATATTGTAAGTCACTTTATTTGATGTCTACAAATACAATTGTTCTCTGTTTTTAAAGTGTTCATGCAGGAGTACATGTGATCTGAAAGATGCCCATTCGCCTGGGCTCAATTGTTAATAAACCAGTACTGCCTTTCTTGAACGAAACTGCATCACTTTACAATAAACTAATTTCATTACTATAAGTAATTTCAGTCATTTCACCAAGTTTTGAGAGTTCAGCACAGAATACTGTATTTAAATATGATCACCTATAAAGAAACCTCTAATATTTCCAATATATGTCCGTTTTTAAAACTCTTCCGAGAGATTCAGTGTTTTTGTCTGCAGATTGCAGTACTTCTATACATACATGTACAGTATTGTGTTAACTAAACTAATCTGAATAGCAAAAGCATGCCAAATATAAAAGATCATTTTTTTTCTTCTAGGAGTTATTATAATTTACAAAGGCATTATAGTTTGTCCCCTAGTATTAAAAACAACAGAATTATGATTAAATACTAGATCATTTTAAAATAGTTCATATTAAAATAGGTGATTTATTAGGACTCATATCATGGCACAACTCTAAAGAACACCTTCAGTGAAGGCTTGATCTGTGTCTGATCCGAGGAAAAACAAAACAGGGCAAGTCTGTATTCTGTAAGAAAAAAAAATATTGTGACAATGGGATGACAGGTTTTATATTTCATTATGTGACAGATAATAAGCACCAAACACTTATATAATAAGCACAACTTCAAGATGATGATAGTTTAAAAAAAAATGAATGTTTGTTTTTTGAGCAGAGGACAATGACAGAAGCTGAACGGCTAAAATGCTAAAATACTATCAGTTCACACTTATTTCCAAAGATCTTGGCTTTAACATCTTTCTGCATGTGCAAATGTCTTTTGCTTACAGCGTGCATCATGCATTCAATCCTAGAGAAGAGCACAGGCTTTAAAAGACAAACATCTTCCCTCGGGATATTAACGATAAATCATAGATCATGACCTAAACATTCAAGGCACTTCTGGGTGACTGTGATAAACTGTGATACAGAAGTCAGTTTGCCTCCAGAGTCTGAAGGATGCCATGAAATGACAGCAGTTGATAATTCTCCATTTTTGTCATAGCATAAATTAATCATGAAAACAATTGGAATGTAATTGTGAACTGATATAAACACACAACTATTCAGAATCCACCATGAGGCTTTAGAAACACAACAATAAATGAACTATGAATAATGATTTTAAAGTCAGGCAACAAATTTGAATGAAAAATGTTACCTGATCTCTTTCCAATTCCATGTGATAGTGAAAATGATTTAATGAAAGAAAAGCTGATTTACATGAAGCCTTCCTCCTTGCAATATTCAAATATATTGAGGGTCATTAAAATTCAGGTTCCCCTACATAACCCTTCAAATCAATGGCATTGATGTCTTATGAATGTAAAGAGCATATTTCATGTGCTTACAATGAAGAATTGTGAAAGCCGTGACTACTGTTGTTAACACTTCTTTTCTGTAATTACAACAATCCGTATATCACATAACGCAAGCATAATGAGTGTTTTCTTTAAACAGAAAATGTGTCTTTGCTTGGGCACAAACTGTCAATCTTTTGTTTAAACTGGAAAAAAAGCAACATAACTAAAGGATGAGAAGTTGAGCTAAAATTCAGTCCCTAAAAAGCGCCTGGCAGTTCACCTGTGGCTCTAAACCAAGTCGAAACAATCGAAATGTGTGCAAGCCACGTTGCTTTTCAAGGCTCGCTCTTCTATATTAAGCATATGGAGAGAACAGAACCAAGAGGTAGATATTCTTGTTGGTGAAAAAAAGCGTGTTTAAAGTGCCCAAAGTAGCCCTTCAACCTTTGCAAAAAAGACTGAAGCACCCTTAAAAACAAGAATAGACACTCGCTTCATCCACAAATAATTCAATTACTTCCCTCCTGCCCAATGCGGCTCCAGAGGCCAGAGTTTTCCCATCACTTGAACAAATAAACTTTAGCATGCGCAGTACCTTACATTCAATATGCACTTTACATCAATAGTGAACTGTCAACCCACAGTAGACACAACACAGGTTTATTTCAATCTTAATTGAGTAGCTTTTTCATCAAGAAGGATTTTATATATATATATATATATGACATTATGTGACCGAAGAGACTAAGGAATATCAGAAAAAGGCAAATGTAAACCAGTGTTCCACCCAATTTCAGGAAAACATTCCTCAGTCACTAATTATTCCAATATGACAATTAAGATATTTGCATAGGCAATATGGGATTAGCCCTTAAACAGTACGTTTCCTGAATTCTTCGTGAGTATATATCATAATGATGCTGAAAAGAATTCAACAAACAAACAAACAAAAGAAAATGCTACTCTTCTTTGTAAACCCATCTCATTTACAGTATTAGGCTTCAAGTAGATCAAAATAAACATTTAACATTATCAACTAGATGAGAAAAACTAAGCATAACGAGAGGTAGTGGAAAACCAATGAAAACGAGACGCTTTTATAATCACATAGCACAAGCTCCACTTCATTTGCTTACAAAAGGAGCCTTTTGGCAAGAAAGGTTATTTTTCCAAGTCATACCAAGCTGATAAAATCATTATCAACAGCTGTTAGCCATCACTGTGACAGCCGTCAAGTGAAAAACTCCTAAACTCTCTAAATCGGATAAAACATTAGCAGCAAAAATAAAGTTGAGGCATTGAAATGAAACAGATGATAAACGGGACCAAATGTGACATTGCATGTTCCTGTATAATCTGCAATCCAATTAATAATGGGTGCAAATGTCAAATTTGAATAATACCTGCTTCATCTGTGAAACTTTTTTACGATAGTTTTTATTAAAAATGATTCCGTCTGCAGCCAAATATAGTAGCATAAAACTGCACGAATTTCCATTCTTTATTTGCCTCACATTTTTTGTCAATGATAAGATCTTTTCCATCATTTAAATGAACATGATTATCTTCTATTGTGATTTTTTTTTTTTAAATCTATCCATATCTGCTTCATATAAAAAATCATATTTTCACTCTGTTCCCTGTCCAGTAGTTTCAATGACCTCCATGATGTTGGACTTGCTGGATTATTGACATGTACGGATTGAAATAGTCATACAGTCACGTTAATTTTCATTGACATTTATCATAAAACTTACAGTAAATGTGTGTCAATTCCCCCCCTCAAAGATAGTTTGGTACAATAAATGTCCACATGTCATGCAGGGTCTTTCTTTTTCTTTTTCTTCATTTTTTTTTAGAGCAAGACAATTTTGATTTATTGCTCATTTCTTTAATGACATGATTTTTTTTTTCTTTTAAAACAAACAAGAAAATTCAATCATTTTGTTTTAGAAATGTTGGAAAGCCAAGCTTCCCATGATGGTTCGCTGCTTCAGTAAGTAAACTACTAGGTAACACCTATTCGGTTTGTAAAACAACATAAATAAAGGACCTACTCACATTGGCTGATGCTCACACACACGAATACTTCAAAGAAGGATATCTATGCACTCGGGAAAGAGACAAAGGTCTTCATTTTAATGTGGTAAACCTGCAGAGTGAATGGCACTTAACTCTCAGAGCACCAGTAAGAAAACCCAACAACAACACAAACGTTCATTCATTGGCACAAGAGTTCAGGGAAAGTGACACTTTGAGGTTGGGTATGGTGACCAAAAAACGTTGATTTAAATGCAATTCACTCTTGAATTTCTCCGCTAAAAGGTGAGAGAATGGTTTAACACACCAGTATTTTAAATATCGTGTTCTCATGCACTGGCTGCTGCGATTGCAATAGCACATAAATGTCTAGAAAATTGAACAGCAACATTCAAGTTTGAATCCAACAAGGGACACACGTCTAAACCTCGAAAGGAAATCATCATTTCTAAGTATCATCTTCAACGTGATGCTTCCCGCAGAGGTTCACATCATATCTGGGTTGAGTATTGCAATGTGTACATGACACAACAGAAGAAACGCATGCTGGAAAAAAGTATTATAAAAAAGACTGACTTGCTTTCGTTTTTTGTTTTTTTCCCGATAACCTGCGGTTTTCCGAGTTGTGAAAATGACCGCTCCTCGTTTCAAGTCCCAAAAACGAACATTTGGACTCAGAGGCAGAGAAAAGTTTCCCTGATGGATCCGACTCCGTCGCACCACCTCATTGAGCAGGTCTCGGCGATCACAGTTATTTTAAATAGACCTAGTGTAACTCTCAAAAACAAGGCATAGTGTTCACTACACTTTTGTTTAATAAAATACATTTCTTTAATGTGTAAGACAATTCGAACCTCTTTTAAGAACCTCCAGAATGTTGGTGAGTGATTTTCAAGCAATTCTCGGTCAATCCAGCGAAGCTTACAGCCCATGACATACAGTACCTGTGCTTCTCTCTGTTAGTAATGGACTGGGAGGGGCTAGGAGGACTCACACAATAAACTGTGTCGTCACCAGCATCAGCAGCTTTTGTGCCCTTACTCAGTGTCGAGGCATTGTGATTTTTGCAGAGAGAAAGAAATGTTCATGATTCATTTAGCTGCCCAATCACAACACTAGCTAGCCCTTATGATTCCCAGTTAAAGAACTGTCGACACGCAAAGAAAGAGTTTGGACGGCAAGACGGAGGTTATGCTTCCCAGCTTCTCTTTTACAAAACAATTGGCACAGCTAATTTTCCCTTCGCTTACGAGAGCTTTACAGTGTTCTCTCCCCATGACAGCATTAAAAAAAAAAAAAAACCTTGTAGTCCGGGGCTTAAATGTCAAACTGGAGTAAATTCCATAACCTTGTATCATGCAAAGGTTTTCTAGCTTAACATCTACCGCTTATCCGTTGTTTTTTGATTTTCTTTAAAAAATAATAATAATAACATTATTCAGCTGTCCTCAGATATACGAGGCATAAAAAATGGAAAGGATCAGGTAGAAAGAACACAGAGAGAGAAAGAGAACAGGTGAGGTAAACAGGAAGAGAGAGGAGATTTGAGGAGTCAAGAGACAAAACAGGTGAATGAAAAAGACAAGTAAGTTGAGAGCAGGAAGTATGGATCGGTCAGATTTCCTACACGTTTTTTCTGTGTCACAGTTGCCTGAGCAGCGCATATTGGCACTTAAACAGAACTGAACTTCAGGGTCACTAGTGGATGCTCAGAATTGCTTAACTACTCACTCTTGAAATAAGAAACATCACACCTTTTGAAAGTGGCACCTTGGGGCTTTTTTGTCACAAATGTTCTTGCTGAAACCTAGGTGTCTAAGCAGGCCCTCTTGCTGTTAAGGAGATCCCTGTAAACAGATGAGCTGAGAAATCGGGGGAAGGAGTCTCTGTGCATGAGGGTGTAGATCTGAAGCTGGGCCTCCTCATACATCGTACTGCTGGGTTCTGCTAGGCTTTGGTTGATGCCTTCCCTCACCCGTGAATCCAAGCTGACCTGCCGGCCGACAACAAATGTACAGATCAACAACTTTCCCTAAAGATTATAAAACATTGCTTATATTTAAACGTTGTGTGTGAAATATTTTACCATATTATACTGTGTATTGTGATTCATTAATATTCTTTAATTTAGAGACTAGGTCCATTTTTTAAATATGGCAAAAAATACTTTTTAATATATATATAAAGTATATTTAAATATGGTTAAAAAAGCCTAACTGAACATTCATAGAAGTTTTGTGTATACAATTTTTAAGAACAACTATTATTATTTAGCTTCGTGTGAAATATTGTATATAAAAAAATGTATAATTGTATAATTCAGACTCTAGTTTTTTTTTTTTTTTTTCCGAAAATCATGCAAAAAGTTCAGATGTGATGTTTCAAGATACATGCTTTTCATCAGACTCATGTTGTACATAAAAAAACACACCCTTATATACCCATGAACAGAAATCACTCTTTTAAAATTGTGAAATGGCATTAAAAAAACTCACATTATATCAATAACTCAAATTGTTTTTATGTGTTTTTTATTATATGTATATATATAAATGAACAATCATAATCTGGCCAACCCTGAAACAACACACAGAACTACCAAATTTCGCTATAAGTTTGATTGCAACTTATAATCATTGCTGTTAATAGTGTTATTAATAGCAATTTTGATTACGTCATTAACTGATTTTACCGTACATTTCTGCCATATGTCCATCAACTTGACATAGTCACCACTGATAAACTACTACTAAATTTATTGTAGAAACTTTTGTAAAGCTGCTTAGCAACGATTTGTATGGTGAAAAGCGCTATACAAATAAACTTGAATTGAATTAATCTTTGTGTGAAATATTGCACAGCAAATATTATTTTGTATAAAAAATAGCAAGAAAAAAAATTGTGAGCTCAGCAGAACAGACGTGATAATTTCAAGCTGTATATAGAAAAAAAAACACCCATACCCATAAACACCAGTAAACAAAATCACATTTTTAAGATGTCAAATGGCAAAAAACCATGTGCTCATGCACAAAAAAATGCTTGAAAATATCTTTTGTTTTGTTGAATTTAAAATGAATATCTGAATATATGAATATTTATTTATTTTACATGCACTGCAGTCACAGACAGCATTGTTTATTTGTGTACACCCCTAACCTCTTTCGGCGAAAGAATGGAGACGTAGTCTTCATAAATGATCCTGGCCTTTTCATCGATAGCTGATGGGTTGGTTTCTTTCTTCAGTTCCTCACAGGCGATCCAGAACATCAGGTTTTCTTCGCTGTACTCAGACCGTAAGAACTCCTGGAAAACACCCCTCCCCTCTGGAGAGCGCATCATCATCTCAAAGCTCCGTGACCAGGCAATCACCTCATCCAGTGTGGGATGCCTTCAAATGGGAGACAATGAAAAAAGCAGGAACTACCCATATAAAATAATTCACTTCAGCTGTCAGTAAATAAACTGTACATAAATGGCACTTGATTTGATTTGAAATGAAATAGCCCCGAAAAGGACTTTAAAGAATCTGCGTGAGATTTTTCGATGATTTCACTCATTGTAAGAGGGTTAACAAGACTGCAGTTCCATTTTAAGGAAAAGTTGTTCCTTTTAACGGGACGTTGGAGAGGTATGAACACAAGCTTTAATAAAAAAAAAAAGCATTAAACAGCTTGTTCCTGAACAATAATAGAGGTTTCTAACAACTCACTGTTCCTCTGTTGCTTCTATGCTATCCATCTTTGTACACGTTTGCCTCTCTGAACGTTCCCTTCTGTCTTCATTCCTAGGGTGAGAAGAGAAGTGTTAGACACAGCAAAGTCTCTGTGGCATTTGAAACATGTTGAGTTGATTATCATGCAAGGTTATACAGTTATGGTGAAACTAGAGACTAACAGCTGCTATTAAAGTACACAGCCACTCAGGTGTTTGAAGGGTCATATACAAAAAACAATATTTCATTTTGAAATAATAGATGATGTACTATGCAAACACCTTTACCGGTGGTTTTGAAACTTTTTTTAATGGCCCAAATACACTGTAAAAATGATTTTTCAAAGTTGTAAATATAAGAAAATTCGATTTCAGTCTTTCTACATCAAAATTTCTCATTTATTTCAATGTGTTGCCATTTCTTTGTAATTACTTGTCAAATCCACTAACAATTTTTGAGTGAACATACTGTAGTTTCTACACCACAATTTTTCCCTTGTATAAAATATAAAATCTATATTAAAAATTACAAACCCAGGGCAATTTATACTGTAATTTACTGCACAATTTGAAATGTAATAATAATAGCCACCAAACTATGTTTTTCTTACTGTTTTCTTACTCTCTCAAATGTTTCTCTCACTCACTTCTGGCCCCCAGTTTGAAAAAAAACAAAAAAACAGACTTACAACACAAGTCTAACCATAATAATAAAAAGTACTAGAATTACTCCTCTAGTCCAAAAACAGCTTTTCTTAAAACTAAGCTACAAATTACAGGTGAACATCCACTGTGTTTCTCAGTCCAAGTCTCTGTACAGCAAGTATAATTGGGTTTGTTAGCCATGGGGTTCGACAAGCTGACAAGACTCTAAATATATAACATGTATTACACAGCTGTTTTGCATGTGATGTGGGACAGAAATAGCCATTTACTGAGCAGATAATGGCAGTGTGTAGTGGGGGGATGGCTGTGGAAACCCGAGGTTACAGAGTAGGGTTTGTACTGCCTCCTCAATGTTTTCTTTATTTCATGCAATATTTGTATTCATTCATGTTATTTATAGTCCCCCTGCAAGCTGTGCTATGGCCTTTCCAATCTTTCTTTGTTCAATGGCCCAGCCTCAAACTCCAACTGCTTTTTTTCCCCCATCTTTTCACAGGCTAATTTAACTCTTTAAGGAACACTTATTCTTGCGATTTATTTAAAGAGTAAAAACAGCCAGAATTAGTTAAAATAATAAAATAATATAAAATAAAAAATTAAGATTACAATTAAAATAATGGGTCAGCGGTGAATAAAGGGAGGTTATTTTCTTCCCAAAGACCCGCCCACCCTTAGTTACTGTTGCTATCTCCGACAAACAATGCCGGTCTCACACTACACATGTTCTCACACAGTGAAACATCATACATCACGGAGCAAAGAGGAAACTGACAATGCACCAACAGACAAGACACAGCAGGTTACTTCTGGTATGAAACAAGGTCTCAGGACTCTCAGCTTTCAAATTGTGTCATTTTTAAAGAAACTGAAACAATAAATACCATTTTGTGGCTCTTTAATGTGTCAGATCACTGTATCACCTCCGTTCAAACACGTGAACCGATCATCTTTTCATATGTACTTAAAGCATGAAATAAACATGAATAAACATCACAATGTATTTTATTTCAACCGCGGAACACACCATCAAGTTTAAGTGCATCGAAGTTAATCTCCTCTCCTGTCTGGTTTGTGGTTAAGGCTAGGTTTACAGCTGCGGCTACTGGGCATGCGCACATCAATATAGCCGTAATCTTTGTCACACTGTACAACAATAATTACTGTTTTTGCATTAGGTGTCGATGTTAATAAAACACAATCTAATCCACCTTTTTCTGAATGTGAAAGTGTCCCCCGACTGGAACGATGCTTTACATTTCCGGTGTCTCTGGTGTTTCTAGTCAAATTTACATATATTCCGAGCTGATAATATAAAGTGAAACCTATGAAAATGGTTTAAAAAAAGCACATGGCGCCATTGTTTCATCACGTTACAGAGACACAATGACCGTCTTTTTGCAGTAAATGACCTGTCATAGTTTAATGATTGGGAAGAAGAGATGAAGCGACACGAGGTTAGCTGCATTGAAAACAGATGAGCGCACATATGCAATATAGACACAGATTTAACTTCTGTGACACAACATTTTCTCAAAATTAAATAAAGGCATTTGCACTAAGTGTAAATAGCTATAGACACTATTTACACAGTGTAAATAGCAATTAGATGCTATTTACACTAAGTGAAAATAACATTTTCTTAGTGATAGATGCAATTTACACTAAGTGCAAATGGCAATGGATTTTATTTACACAATGAAAATAGCAGTATTTTTAGCGATATGCTATTTACACTAAGTGCAAATTGCTATAGATTCTATTTACACTATGTTAAAATAGCAGGATTTCCTGCTATTTATACTACTTATTGCAAATAGTGGCAATTATCTGCACTTCAGT
Source organism: Tor tambroides (assembly GCA_021397915.2). Taxonomy (NCBI): domain Eukaryota; kingdom Metazoa; phylum Chordata; class Actinopteri; order Cypriniformes; family Cyprinidae; genus Tor; species Tor tambroides. Next base: position 20,460 of record JAFVLL020035389.1, read on the forward strand.
ATTGTATTACATTAAAAAACATTATGCAAGAATAACGTATTGAGTGTAAATTATAATTTTAATTCAAATTATTAAATGGATGCCACCTTATTGGTACAATAAAGCCCTCCCTACACCTACCCTACCCAATACTTTTTTTTTTCAACTTTTTGGCTATTTCCTTAATTTTTATTGAAAATAAATGCCTTTACGATGTGTTATTTGATTTGAAAAGGGAGAAAAAAAAAGTTTGGCAAATCGCTTCAAAAAGACCACAGCACAGGCTTTACCATCTGCGTCAATGGAGCTGATGATTCATAGCCATTTTTTATATGTTGACTATCCCAATCACACGTTGGTGGGCAGAGTTAGTGTAATAGCCTGTGCCAACAAGACGGGCTATTTGCACTAAGTGTAAAGGTCATTGCATACTGAGTCCGAAATTTTCGCATACGTTTTTCCGTATTCCCCATCCTTTCCTATCATAATGCATGCTACGGATGCGAAAACGCAGAAAATCGAACCTGATGCAAACATTTTTACATGATTGACACAACGTGTGGTCGTATTTATTTTTTAACGTGCGAAAATTTCGGACTCAGTGTGCAATGACCTTAAATAGACACTACGTTAAATAAAACCACTTCTCATAAAGAAACAACAACATGGTCCTCTTTTCATTGAAATGTCAATGGTTATAGGGCCTATAATATGCACTCTTTATAACTACTTGCATACAACATCCTTCATTCTTTTAACCAGACATATTTATTTATATAAATTAAATATAGATGAATCCTTATTAGAGCTACTAAATTTATTCAGTCAAGAGGAGTGAGTGATTTCCTCTCTTTATTTGTTGATTCATTAACAATAAGGACACAGACAACAATAAATTAGCCTGCTGTCCCTTTAAAACTGACCGCATGGATTCAATACACTGGTGATATTCTCCCAACAGTTTACATTCACTTAAGACATAACCGGGTCTGTTTACGTGAATACTCATCCAAACGGACAATTTGAGATCATTTTGTGTCTATTTCTGTTTAAACACAAAAGCGAACTGAATTCAGTAGTCGTGCTCTGTTTGAGGCACTTTTCTGTGTGCGGGATTTGGCTCAGAAAACCAGACCGAATTACGCACCGTCAAGCGTCGTCAAGTTTTTCAAATTTATCCATAGGTCTGCTCTTCTCTTACTCCTAGATGCTGACATTTTTTTATGCAGAGCTGTGCAGCAAGTGTATGCAAACGTAAGATCTTTACAGTTGAAATGTGCGCATCAACCCTCCCTTCCACGCAGGAGATTAGTTCTGACTGGATTTCTGTCCAGTCTAGGGGTGGGAATCTTCAGGCATTTAACGATCCGATCCGATTCCAATTCTGGGAGTTATGATTCCATTCCAAAACGATTCTTGATCTACATATGTGCAAATACATCTTTACAACTTTACATCTTAACCATGCTTTTTGTTTATAGATGGAATCTCTGTATGTCAGTACTGCCATCTTAAAAGTAGGGGTGTGAATGTTGGTTTCACGATTCAATTCAATTACGATTATCACCATCAAATCAATATCACGATGCATCACATTCTCAGTTTTCAATATTACTGCACATGGCTACATTTTCATATAAATTTTATATCAAATTTATTTTGTGCAAAATTTTCTTTATTTTGTTTTTATTATATAAGCAGGCTACTTTTTAAAACAATTACTTAACTATTTAAAATAAGTGTTCTTTAAGTATCCGAAAGTTTACAGACAATAATTACGGGTTTTCCTTTTTTTCCTCAGCATTATTGCCGTTTGATTATTACTGATGAGATCATAGACAGTGGCAGCTTTAACAGGCTGCTTTCACACTAATGCACAGATCTATTTCGATATATCAGATGTTTTGTCCTGCTCTGAAAACATAACTGACTGTGTTTACATCAATTTCATATAAAAGTATTCGAAAATGCAAGTGAATTTACCGCAGCCGCAATCGAGCTTCAGGACAAACAAATACAAAGCGCACGTGAAATCTGTCAGTGCGTGAGTTTCATGCATCTAATAGTACTGCATTCCAAACAGTATAAATGAAAGCATATCTAAAGCATATCTAAAGAAAACACAGCGGGTGGAAGCACACACTGTCAAGCAATGTGCACGTGTCTCACAGCGCAAATTCTGTGCAATGAAGCCTGTCGCATCTCTAGCGCACACGTGCCATATGCGGGGAAAAAAACAAGCTCAGAATCGATTCAGAATCGTTGAAGAGAGAATCGCGATGCATCGGAGAATCGATTTTTTTCTCCCACCCCTAGTCCAGTCGTCCCTCCCTAACATTTTCATCTAGTTTTTTTTCATTGACGAAAATGTCAATAGAATTTCGTCATTGTTAATGTCATTCAAAAAGAGTTTTTATTTCATTATCATCTCGGTTTCGTCTGTGAAAAAATGTCGTTGACGAAAATTTTGACAAATACTTTTCATCAATGAAATTAACCCTGGCCATCACATAAATAAATTACATTCAAAAAGATTATTTTAAATTGTAAAAATATTTCACAATATTACTGTTGTTACTGTATTTTTGAATTTAAAAACACATTAAAAAAATCTTACCAACTCCAGTGTTTCCCCTGCCATTATATTAGGGGGGCTTCCCGCAACATGTTTTTATGCTTTCAAATAGCGAGACATGCTAAAACATAGAATTTGGTAACAATAAAACATAAGGTTGGAAAATATAAAACATTTCATAGGACCCTAAACATGTGGTTTTTGTTAAACTGTTAAACTGTTTAAGTTTCATGATTTTAATTAATGATTTTTGTTTAATAAAATTTAATTTATCCATTAAAAAGGAGTCCAGAAAAATTAAAACGGAAAAAATGGAATTTGGAAAAAAAATAAAACGGAATTAGGGAAAAATAATTGTTCAGTTGTTATATTGACTGCTGTCATTAAAAAAAACACATGAACACCATGATTCCTTTAAGTGTTTGTGTCAGTGTCCGTCTGGCCCCTACCAACCGACCCCCCCTCCCCATTCCCAACCTAACCCCCACCCCCCCAAAGCCACAAACCTAGGGGAAACTCCAAACTTTTGAACAGTAGTGTACCTGAGGCAGCTAATGGTGATAAAATACTTAAAAGGACTGTGTGCTGCTCAATGTAAAACTCATTGTTAAGCATATAGCTACCATGCAAGTACATCTTTACAGCAGAACATAATGAAGGATGGGGTGTACCAGAGGCATTTGCAGCATCCACACCAACACAGACAGCAGGTGTTGGGCCTCGGGTGACCAGGCGCCTGTGGGGGTCCTTCAATGCGTCCCTGCTGCCTTTTCCTCATTTCAACTCCACTCACGCTCTGAGGCTGTGGACAGACACATCTGATTAAAAACAAAGCAGTGGGGGCTTGGGAACTGTGTTAGCTGAAGAGTCTTGTTAACTACATATGTTTCTAAATCTAAAGTAAGGGCGAAAGAGATGATTAATTATTTGCAGATTACAGGGAGAGATTTATGGTAGCTTTTCCAATAGAAACGATCATAAGGATGCTCAGTAACTGAGCTTGTTGGACTGTTTCCTACTCTACTGTCGGATGCTTATTCAGCTGAAATCTACAAGAATGCACATGAGAGCATGTCTGTAGAGACAGAGAGGCAGACAGACACACAGACAGACAGAAAGTAAAGAAATCCCCTCTTCAGACTACACATTCATTCCTCTGGCAAGATGCTAAATTAGTTTGAGCTGTAGGAGGGTGAGAGAGAGAGATGCTGGTGTGGCTGAAGCGTTCACTCCCCCAGCCCTGAACACACACAGGCAGTAGTAGTGTGGGATCTCACATGTCCTAACACATGAGCAAATGCAACAGTTTTCCTTTTAGGAAGTAAATGGTTTGTAAAAATGCAATGGCTGTCGCTTACTGTTTCTTAAAATAAAAAAAATTAACTAAAACCATATGACTCATTCCTAACAGGTTATTCTAGGGAAAGATAATTAGATAAATAGATATGGTACAATGTCAAGGAAAAAACGTTTTAGTGACTAAATGAGTCATCGATATTTAGGTCCATTTTACTGTAAAAATTTTTTTTAAAAATTTTAAAAAAAAGAAGAAGGGAAAAAAGTGATTTTTGTCAACATTTAGGAGCTTCCTAGTACATAAAGATACTTAGAGCCACCAAATTCTCATTTTAGATTACATAATGTCTTTACATTGGAGGCTTGGCACCAAATATGGATAAATCTCTGTGCAAATCAACATTTTTACCTGTACTCAGGCAACCAGAGAGCAGACGTGAAATAAAATGGTTTTCAATAAATTCTTCCATGTTTGGTTCCCAATATCACTGGCTTGTTAAAAACAACATCAGAGCATAGATCTTAACCACAAACATTTTAACTGCATTGCATGTGTTTCCAAGAAGCACTCTACCAGGAGAGAAAATAAGCAAGTGTTGTTACTGTGAGCTATGCTCCACTCGTGATCCATCACCATACCATTAACATATCTTTGAAACACATGGGTGATTATTCTGTTTGACAGTTTTCTTAATAGTGACCATATGGTCTCGGTACTATGGAAGCACCTTACTTGCATACACATGAGCAAAGTAATTCAAAAGATCATTTTGTCATATGTGATTTTGACATATGTGATATACATTAAAACCATTAACAATTGTCATATGTGATTCTGATCACTGATAACTGATTAAAACAAATGATATATGTGTGTGTGTGTGTGTGTGCGTGCGTGCGTAAATTAAACCATTAAGAATTATTTTTAATTAAAATTAATGCTCAAGTAAAATATTAATATTATACTAGTTGTAATATATTATACAAATATTATAATTATATAACATATATACTGTAATTATTAAAATGTATAAATTAGTGCTGTCAAACGATTAATCGCGATTAATCACATACAAAATAAAAGTTTTTGTTTGCATAATATATGTGTGTGTTCTGTGTATATTTATTATGTATATATAAATACAAACACATACAGTATATTTTTTGAAAATATTTACATGTCTGTATTCATATTTATATAATTTATATGATAAATAAATAAATATTTTTTAAAAAATATATTTAATATATAAACAACCTATTTTTCTGAAATATATACATGCATGCACATAATAATTAAGCACTGCACACATACATATATTACGTAAACAAAAACTTTTATTTTGGATGTGATTAATCACAATTAATCGTTTGACAGCATTAGTATAAATATTTTAGATAATTCACCCAAAAATAAAAACTCATATCTTACTGTCACCCTCAAGATGTTCCAAACCTGTATGAATTTTTTTCTTCTGTTGAACACAAAATATATCTTGAAGAATTTGGTAACCAAACAGTTGCTGGAAGCCATTGACTTCCATTGTATTGAGAAAAAAAAATAGTATGAAAATCATTGGCTTCCAGCAACTGTTTAGTTACCAACATTCTTCGAAATATCAGAAGAAAGACTGAAGGTATTGAAGGTACTAAAACTAATAAAATTAAAAATAACAATAATAATAACAATGATAAATAATAAAAATATAAAACTTTTTTTTAAACTACTAAAACTTAAAATAAAAAAACTGAAAAGATAAAAATAAAAGATAATTTAAAGTATTAATAAACACTACATATGCTATATACCAAGTTTTCTGCAGACATTTGATACGTTTGTCTGAAGAACAGACTGTCAAAATGGTTTCAAAAGCTATAAAGGTAAATAATGACAGATGTTTCATTTCACAGCTAACTATCCTGCACCACTTCAGGTGTTTTGTGGCCTTTATGGGACTTGAATTGGACTTGCCTCATTATTACTCTATTCAATTAATCGTTTTAAGCTCTACAAGTTGTCTGCGTGAACTGCAAATAAATAATGTGACAATACACTTTGGGAAACCCTGGTAAACATGATGCCTCACACCATGCCCTCAACAAATTTGTTCATTTTAGCACAAAGCTTTCTGGAAACTGATCTTTTGGCAGGGTTTGGCAGCACAAACTCCATATGTGACCCTGGACCACAAAACCAGTCTTAAGTCGCTGGGGTATATTTGTAGCAATAGCCAAAAATACATTGTATGGGTCAAAATTATCGATTTTTCTTTTATGCCAAAAATCATTAGGATATTAAGTAAAGATTATGTTCCATGAAGATATTTTGTAAATTTCTTACCGTAAATATACAAAAACTTCATTTTTGATTAGTAATATGCATTGCTAAGAACTTCATTTGGACAACTTTAAAGGCGATTTTCTCAATATTTTGATTTTTTTGCACCCTCAGATTCCAGATTTTCAAATAGCTGTATCTCGGCCAAATATTGTCAGATCCTAATAATCACCATACATAAATGGAAAGCTTATTTATTCAGCTTTCAGATGACATATAAATCTCAATTTTGAAAAATTGACACTTAAGACTGGTTTTGTGGTCCAGGGTCACATATCACATCACCTAGACATCTGATCCAAATATTTAGGGACAAACAGTCTAGGCACTAAATGGACAAGCTGGAGGTCTGGGACGATATCAAATTATCATTTCCCAGTATGGTATTGGTAAATATCCCATAACCACACAGCCACAGGGCATTTGGTTGGCTGACTTTTTGTCGCAACGTGTGATGCATAATTTAAAGATTCACTGCTGATTGAAATGCATTGCTTTGATAAAGGACAAAAAGCTCACAACAGCCAATTTTTATGTAAGAAAACAACATTAAATATGCTACACAAAATTTGCTCTCTAAAATAAATATAGAAAGCACACTGCATATGAAAGTAAACATATTGTTTGTTATTTAGTATTAGTATAGTGCTTGTACTAAGGTAATAGCAGTGTACTGTTCTCCTGGTCTCATTACATACTATCAATATTACTGATATCGCATATGCCAAAATATGAATACTCTGAATATTTAGTTAAACAAAGACCTTACCTCTAAATTCATCCTTACACTTAAATAAGTGTTGTGATAAACAGCCCTGCTACCTGGTGATGAAAGCTCAGTTTGTCAGGAATGTAATGCGAACACTCTTTGAGAGTTTACCCTAATGGAGCCACATAAACCAAATATGCAAAACATAACTACCATCAGTTATTCAGTGCCAGGCAATGGAAAACATGCATCCTGATGCAAAACACACTGAGGAGTCCCTTTGTTCACATCTAGAGCATTGACCAACAGCTCTGCGCAATATGTAAAACAAGTTGTATTGAGGAAAAAACAATTATACAGCAGACTCAGTCTGATTTCACAGGAAGTCATGTATCATTTTATAACATGTTATGCTAAAAACAAAAAGCATCAGGGCGCGATGTATGAGACAATATTTGGCTATTTTGAGATTAACAGCCAATAACTATGCCTCCTTTGCTGTCTTGTCACAGATAATTCACATGTTCTGTTTTCAGGTATTTTTAGTGAATTTCTTGCAATTCTGTCAAAACCGTTCATTGTCATTGTATTTGTATGCGTCTCCATTGATTTAAAGGGATAGTTCACCCAAAAAAAATTCTGTGATAATTTATTTCAAACCTGTCTTTTCTTTCTTCTGTGGATCATAAAAGAAGATATTATGAGAAATTTTTCAGTGATTTTATCGATGCAATACAAGTAAATGGTCACAAAACCTGTTTGGTTATAAACATTCTTCAAAATATATTCTTTTGTGTTCAACAGAAGAAAGTCAGTCGTATAAGTTTGTAACAACATGATGGTGAGTAAATGATGACAGGATTTTTATTTTACGGGGAACTTTCCCTTTAATTAAATGTTATCAGCTATAGTGATAAAGTACTGCCCTGGACAATGCACACAACTGACCAATCAGAATCAAGCATTCTAGAGAACCATGTAAAAAATTATGTTAATAAAATAGCTTTCCAGAGAAACAACAGGCAAAGATAATCTGTCTGGGACATAATAATTCTTCAGCCTTTGGTGTGTGTTTCTGTTACAGATATTGAGATATCTACGCAAAAGTTCAATTTTAAACATGCACACACTACACATCTTCAAAGAAATATTGTTTTTCTGTTCCAGTAATGATTGCTGAATAGATTACAAATGCTTTTTAAAGTCTGAACGCATTTTTAAAATTCAAAATAACGGAAGAGTTTTCTAAAACTGTGTATATTTCTAACAAGCATTTGAGAACTCACTTCCCCGCTTAAAATACATTACAGTCTGCACTCGTGAATTACATTACAAAGTGTGAAAATGCCTCTGCATGTGAGCATGCTCAGATGCCGCAGTCGTCCCGCCTCTAACCCCGTTCTCCCACTGGAAGTCTCATGCGCCCTTGTGCACTTCCCCATACACATTCCAGGGCAGCAAGTGATGCATAGCATAAGCCATGGCTGGCCGCACAACAGAAGCCTCCTAGAGCTGTTACCCACAAAGCCTAGCTCGAGAAACATGTCACACCACAGTTCCGAT
>JAFVLL020035390.1:0-17274 GCA_021397915.2 Tor tambroides
TATTTTGTTTTACTTCTTTAAGCTTTTATGTTCAATGTCCATTGTCATTCATTAATGTATTCTGCTAATAACTGTTGTTAGAACACTGTCATTTTTGCTACAATTTCACATGTCATTAAAAAAATAAAAGTACCTAATTGACACTTGTTGTTGTTGATGATTTTATGTAAAACCCTATTAGACACTTCAAGATATTACAGTATAAGACCAGGCAGATAGAGGGGTAAAAAAATAAAAATAAATAAATAATAAATAATATATATAAATAACACTAATATTAATTATATTACTATACTAATATTAATGAAAAACTATCATTAAAAAGGTTATTTATAACACCATTAAGGTCCTATATAGCATTTTCAAAGCATGGTTCTATATGGAACCCTATAAAAAAGGTTCTATTTAGCACTAAAAAGGGTCGAAGAACCCTTTTCTGGTGCTGTTTAGAACCATTTTTCTTAAGAGTGCACTGCACGCAAAACGCGTACTCTGATTTGTGTCAGCCGCACCACACAGATATGCTGTTTTCGTTCAAATCAAAGCGTAAGCGACGTATAAAACGTTTCTGGACGTTGATCGTGTTAATTACATTGCTGTCTATGGGAGGGTCAGAGAGCTGTCAAAATGCATCAAAAATATCTTCATTTGTGTTTCGAAGGCAAACAAAGCTTTTACGGGTTTGGAACGACACGGGGGTAAGTGATTAATGACAAAATTTTCATTTTGGGATGGAGTAACCCTTTAAATGACAAAATTGCAACATAAAGCATACATTTACACAATTAATTTTATATATGTTAATATATAATATCCTTGGTCAAACTGGTCTGGTTTTCTGGTTTTACAAGGTTTTGGACACCAGCTGGTCAGGCTGGTAGATCTGCTAAACACCTGCTTCCAGGTTGTCCAGGCAAGTAGACCATTTTTAAGACTAGCAAACCAGCTTAGGTTAAATTCATTAATTTACTGTACTTTTATCAAGCCAACAAGAAACTTTAGATCCTAAACTTTTTTTTTTTTAGTTTGAGAGACCTCAGTGTTTTTACAGTCTAGTCACACAATATGTTTTTGTTGAAGGATCTTTCCAACAGCTCAGCTGCAGTGTGGGTCTGTGGAAACCCGAATCAGTATTTAAACAGGCCTGAATGTGTGAGAATGCTGGTTTTCAATGTGCTGCTGGGATTTTAATGATCGTTTTTGTGCCATGTCTGGCAGCGCTCGGGGTTCTCAGGTGGAGTTTAACCAGCCTTGTGTCACAGCAGAAAGGTTTTTGGAGACGGGTGGGGTAGGATGGAGGTGTGCTATCCCTGTTTCCTCTGAGAACAGAGACTCCCTGTGTTTCAGCAGCATCTGGACAAAATCAAACTAGGCCATACAGGGAGAAACCGAGGGCCTGAGAGAGAGAATGAGGCCCCCGTTTCCTTACAAATGGCCGCCGACGTGCCACGGCCACTGTAGGTAAAGCAAAGTTCAACAGGAAATTGAATTATAAGAAGCAGAAATGATTGCTCTGTGGCTAAACGTTCCTCCGTATTAAAAGGCACGGTGGAACATGTTTTTGGACAGTTTCTGAGAAATATCAGACCGACATGTTAGCTTTAATCTGAGGCAGACGGCGATTGTTTAATGATTTCCCAAACATGGTCTCGCATAGCAGATTAATTGCGCTGATTTTTTGGCTCGGCGCTGTACCACATAAAGAGAAGGAGACATTTTCCCACAGTCTTGTATAACACCGGCCTATACAATTTCCACATGACAGCTACATGCAAGAGGCCTATCATTAAGTCAAGCACTATTTCCATGTTCACTATCTCTAAATGTCAACATCTTTGGATTCTCAAGGCAGTTCTTTTACAATGACAGCTGTCAAGTCTTTATGAATTAGAATGTCACATTCAGCCTCCTGTTTGTCTGCTGCTGTTGTCATGGAGACCGAGATTCCTCAAAGCATCTCATTCTTGAGGAGGTTTCCATCATGTGAAAAATACGAAACATCAACACGGTCTTATGAATCTGCATACTGTGTCTACTATTGTGAAAATCATTTACATAACATTTACATAACTTCATTATGTGACACTGGAGCTGTTAAATCTTGATATCTACTCATTCAGGTGTAACAGAAGCTCTTTGAGATACTGCTTACTAATATTTAAACACCATAGCATTATATTTTTAGTTAAAATATTATGGTTAATAAATTAATAATGACAATTCAGAAATCACTGCATTGCGCTGATTTTCAATAATTCAGTGTCTAGATAATCTGTTAATCCCAGGACATTTTCAGGTTCTCATCTCTTGTGTTATTTCTACTTTATGGCTTCATTGGGATAGTACACCCAATATATGTAAATTCATTTACTCACCCTCATGTCATTCCAAACCTTTTTAGGGGAACACTAAAAATGATATTTTAAAGAATGTTCCAAAAGCAAAGAAAATCTGATTTTGCCTATACTGTACAATAAAAGTCATTTGGGTCCAAAACAACACTGAACCTGGATATGGATTTAAAAAAAAAAAAAAAACTGAGACATTTTTCAAAATATCTTCTTTTGCATTTCACAGAAGAAAGAAAGGTACTTACAGGTTACATACAGGTTTGGACTGACATGAGGGTGAGTAAATGACATCATTTTAATTTTTGGTTTTGCTTTTCACTTTACAAGACATTGATTGATGGACTGGAGTTGTGTGGATCATTGTTATGAGTGTAAGGGTGTACACATTTTCAGAAACTGTAGATTTTTGGGTGAAGTGCAGTATTCCTTCAATAGGCAGACTGGAGAGCTTTGCACTGTGAATGTTGAATCAGTGGTTATCAAATGGTTTTGCTTCAGGGCCCAAATTTTACATTAGCTGGGTTTCTATCCAAAGTTGCTAATTGAACTTATATGCAATATTGGAATATCCAATAAAACATTTGCGAATAAGCACTGTTTCCATCCAACGAGTCAAAGAGAAACAAAATCAGCACTTCCTGATAAACTGGCACTATATATCACTAAGAAAAGCAGGAGAAGCCACTGAATATAATACTGTTCATATGTAATAAATTACTTGCGCCTCAGAGCGAGCAGACAAAACACAATAAATACGGTCATTGCTGCTGTTTGAGAACGCAGACGTGTAAGACAGTTCTGGGAGACAATTATACAGAAATACTTTGACCATAGACTTTGCTCAGACATTTAAGAATGACCATAACAACATTTCAGATGCTGTGCAACAAGATCACATAACGCAAAGTCACATGACCTTGCGCATGGAGGAATTTATTCAACAAATGTGTTTCCATCTCCCATTATTCGCATTAACCCTTTTTCACACAAGTCAAAAACCAACTTAAGCGAGCGTAAAAACTTTTTTGTGAATTAAGGGGTTTTTATTCGCGTTTCCATTACTCGTTTCTGATGCGATACTTCAAAATGCGCATTAAAATGGGGTGATGGAAACATAGCTGTTGTTACATTTACATTGGACCAAAATAGTTTATTCCACTAAAAATGCGGCGAATAGTGTAGAGTTTGACTGGATGCACAGCCTGTGATGTAAACATCTCCTCCATTTAAAAAGTCTATTCATTTTCTGTCCATTATTTACAGTATTATGTGAATTTGCAGACAGACATGCAACCCATTTTTGAGAACCACTGAATATGTCTGCACTGTTCATTTCAGTTTCAAGAGAGCAAGGAAATCCCTCTTTCTAAAACTTTCGGTAGTGCATCTGCTCTTTTCAGTAGTGCATCTCTTAACAGGCAGACATGAGCTATTCTGAGAGTAGAAAGAGTTGTCCTATCCTTGACATGACTGCGTGAGTCCTTGTCTCTGCCCTTGTCCCGAATACTAAATGAGAATGGAGGCACATTTGCTTAATCAGCAGAAATCAGCCCGTGTTCACCCACAGCTGCTGTGCTCTGCATGCAAAAGAGACCAGACTGGGGCTGCTCGCCTTTAAATCAAAGCAAAGTAAGACGCTTTTGTCTTTTGTATGTCTTTCAACCCTCTGGCTGGCTCACTTTAATCTGATAACCTGATCAAGACCTGCCTCTCACTTTAATGGAAGACTTGGATCATCTTCCAGGGCACCCTGGGATTTGTAGTCAGCACTCCTTTGACATCGCCTTTGAAAGTTGCTGTTGTCCCCAGACTTCCTCCGCACGGTAACAGGATGAGGTTAATGAATAGCAAAGTGAATTAGTCCCAGTGGATATGGATTCCCAATTGGGTGGCTTCTCTCATTCTCTCGTTCTCACACACACACAAGCAGAAACACACCTTCTCTTTTGTGCCACTCTGCTGTGCAGTAGATTGAGACGCATTGTGGTCCCACAGAGGCTGATTACTCTAGTTGTAACCCAGGAGACTCCTGTGTCCTCAGCCAGGAAACCAGGATGGGAGAAGTGACAGGAAGTTGGGAAGTGGACCGCTAGCTAATTAATTACAAGTGAGTTTGTGGGAATATGGAGCCTAAATGCAAGTCATCTCCCTAGATGAGTGTGTGTATGTGTGAGAGAAGTGTGTGTAAATAACACACAGGTCCCTGTGAAGGGACGCAGATAACAGTTGGAGCACAGGGCACCTAGCAAACCGGTGGCCGTGGGGGTTCTGGAGCAAAGCGGAGCTCTGTAAATGATGCAGATGCCAGATGTAGCACAACTCACATCCTGTTTAACCTTTTCTCGTGACGCCCTTTATGCTTTATAATCTCCTGTCAGTAGTTAACCCTCTACTGGCAAAATTTTCAAATAGTGGATATGAAATATGATTTCATTTCACATACATATGTGTATATATATATATATATATATATATTCACTTTTTATATAAAATGCTTTAATGCACACTTTTAAACCTCTATGGTAGATCTTTTAGTCTTTTTTTTTTTTGGAATATTGACCTGGAAATGTTATTGTAAAATTTAAAAAAATGGTTATATTTGGCAATATTCCATGGGAATATTTCTGAATGGACAGAATCTAATAAAATGAGAGCGAGCATCATTTATTCAGACATTTTTTAATGGCTATGTTTAACCCTCTGTGGCACATCTTTTAGTTTTTTTAGTTTTTTTTTTTTAATATTTACCTGGTAACATAATCAATACATTTATACATTTTTGACCACCCATCTAAATTATTATTTTGTTGACTAACTATATTAAAGGCAAGGAAAAGTTAAAGGGATAGTTCACCCAAAAATGAAAATTCTGTCGTTAATTACTTAACCTCACATCGTTCCAAACCCGTAAGACCTTCGTTCATCTTCGGAACACAAATTAAGATATTTTTGATAGAATCTAAGAGCTCTCTGACCATCCATAGACAGCAAAGATATTACCACGATCAACGCACAGAAACGTAGCAAGGACATCGGTAAAATAGTCCATGTGACATCAGGGGTTCTACCGTAATTTTACAAAGCTACGAGAATACTTTTTGTGTGCAAAGAAAACAATAATAACATTCAACAATTCTCCCCCCGCCCCCGAGTTACCTTCTTCCACCATTTTGGAGAGTACCCCAGAACGTAATGAACATAAAGAGCATTATTTACGTTCAGCATACACATGCCTTCACTAAACGTAATCAGGGTTGTTTACATTTGGTAGACAGCAATTAATGACAGATTTTTAATTTTTGGGTGAACTAACCCTTTAAGGTAAACAAATTTAGCCGCCAGGATGCAAGGGCACTCAAAAAGTCAAGTAATCATATGATTCTTCTACCATGAATTTATTTTTTAAATTTTTGCAGAGATTTGTTAATAATGCAAAGATTGTGAAGAGTAACATATTTTAAAGTATCTAAATATTTTAGATATTAATTGGGTTAGTGTAATATGTGCATATTTGCTTTACCATATTTATATATTTAATATTGTCACAATCTTCAGCTGGGGTGCCCAGGGGCCCGTTTCAGAAAGGAGGTTAAGTGAAAACTCTTGAGTATGTTAACCCTGAAATCAGGGAAACTCTGGGTTTTCCGTTTCAAAATGGGAGGTTTGTCAAACCCAGGAAAGCAGGGTAAGTCAAGCCCGTTTCTGAAAGAGAGGTAACTTATACTCAGAGTCAGTTACCGCGGTAACTTACTCTGTGAACCTAACCTGGTCGGGAGCAGGTTTTCTTTGGTAAACCCAGAGTTTCTTTCCGTCTCCTCCCCCTTTTCATAGTGTTAGCGAAGTTTTAATTCCTCATTCATTCATTCACACTGCAAAATTGCTTTTCTTACTGAGTATTTTTGTCTTATTTAAAGTACAAATGTTTAGAAATTCTTAAGTTAAGATGCATTTTCTATAGATGAAAAATGAACTAGATATTTAGTCTTGTTAATAAAATATAAAATTATTCTCTATAGGGTAAGAAAAATAATCTTAATGCAAACGGAAACAAGAATAGGCTATTTTTAATTTCTTACCCCATTGCCAGATAATTTGCAAAATAAAATAAAAAATCACTTAAATTTATTTTTTTCCCTTCATGGAAACAAGACTAAATACCTTATAGCCTATTATTTATTTTATTATAATTTTTTTTACACCGTATTCATGTGCATATTTATTTGAGCGGTACCATTTTAAATGGTAGTTTTCTTTAAAACATCGGAGATGCAGAGCACATTAGTCCTGTATGCAGATTTTAAGGAAAGTGTGCATCGCTCTCACGCTCTTTCTGAGAATTTTTTCCTGGGCACAAATCCGTCAAAGAGGAGTTTCACAGGACTGTAGGTCAGTGGTGTAGAAATCGGTTTAAATGAGGCTAATCTGATAAATGACGTTCACTTGATAACATCTTTCTGTGACCTCTGGAAGTAACCCAATAATCAGAATTTCCTTCAGGATTTCCAGTGTGTTTGGATGCATTGATGACAAGCATATCCCCACCATCGCACCTTCTGAAAATGAAACTGATTACT
Organism: Tor tambroides; assembly: GCA_021397915.2. Lineage (NCBI taxonomy): Eukaryota > Metazoa > Chordata > Actinopteri > Cypriniformes > Cyprinidae > Tor > Tor tambroides. The sequence goes on from JAFVLL020035390.1 coordinate 6,926, forward strand.
GTATGGAATGGAAGGATGCCAGATGGAGGGGTAGTACGAGCCGTAACCACCACCACAGCTGTTAAATAAACAAATTATTCACAAGTTTTTGGTCATCCCTAGTACAAAAGCAAAAGTTATTCTTTTTACTTTTGGATTTTAGAAATCTTCCAATACTTGACCATCTCCTCTTCATCTGTCAGTGGTGCTGCTGCAGGTTCTCCCTCTGCCTTCTTGCTGTCGACAAGTCAGTAGTTAATTTTATTACTCTAATTAAGAAATGTAACAGGTTGGATTAGAGATTATTTAATTATGTGAAAAGAGTGTTAGACTATGTGGAAAAAGCTGCAGCGCATTGAAATAGACATTGAATGATATTTAATGTCAAATGTTTGTAAAGTCATTTAGCCCACACCCATGAACCTTTCATGTTTAAAGCTTTACCTTGATTGAATTGTGTTTTTATACTTCATTTTTAGCTGCTGCCACGTTCTTGTTTCTTTTTCCTTTTTTTTTTTTTGTGGCCATGAGATACCATTAAAATGAATATTAGTTCAATAATTTACAGTTTTCACCTCTGATATTATAACAGTTATTAAGTTATTGACAGTTATTAAGAATTAAAGTTACGCATTGACGGAAGTACGCGCGCTGACGTCTTTTTGGCGGGAGCTGTTGCCATGGTGAATCGTAATTTCGGCGCTCCGCTGATCATGACTTTTCATAGTCGTGGTGCACGCGCTTAACTCAGAGTCAACCTACTTAGAGTTGAGTAAACTAACTCAGTTCAGCTGTTCTGTAACCGAAAACTCAGAGTTTCCCATCTCAGAGTAAGTCAACTCAGAGTTCAAGTTTAAACTCCGAGTTGGTTGAACCTCCTTATTGAAACGGACCCCTGGATGGCCACCAGATGACACTGTGTTTTTGTGTGAACACATGGCTTGTGTTGTTTGTTTGGTGCCATGTGCTCTCTCCTGTCTATTGTCTGACCCCACTCATCTTGTTACCTCGTTATTGTTTCAGTGGGTTCACCTGTGTCTCCCTCATTACCCTCCTCATTTGCTCCCTATTTATTCTCCTTGTGTGTGTAGTCCTGTGCTTCTTCGTTGTCGTTTGTGGTCAGATGTGTCTGTGTGTTCCTGGTTTGGGCCTGCTCTACTTGTTCCTGTCTGGCCTTCCCTTCCCTTCCCTTGCCTTGCCATGCTGTGGTTTTTGTTAGTTTTGTTTATTTTTTTACTATTAATAAAGAGTCCATTTCCTGCATCTTTGCGTCTTCGCCTCATCTCTCCACCCCGACCGTGACAGAACGAAGAAGCCACAAGAAGACTCAGCAGGATGGAGGATTATTCTTTTTATTCTTTTACGGACATGAAGCAGCGCCTCGACCATTCCAAGCAAGCCCTAGCCTGGAGACAGAACGGCTGTCCGTTGGGGTTGTACGTGGAAGCCCTCTACGACGCAGCCCAAGGGCTAGGGCTCACTGCTGCAACTCTGAACTATTTCTATCTGGGAGGCTTGGATAAACCCGTCAGCTGGGAGGGGCTGGGCGATCTCAGGAAGTGGTTCTACTGGGATCTAGTGGACCACGTGATCGCCCAAAGGGAGATAGAGCTGGAGATGGAGGAGTTGGCCAGCCGTTCTGCCAGGTCGGCGGTCCCAGTCACTCCTAACCCCGTTGTGTTAACAGCGCCCAGAACTTTTCATTCACTCTCTGGCTTTCCTGGGCTGGTGCGCAAGCTGGAGGATCCACCCATGAGATCGGTATGGGCAGCTGACATTCCAAGACTGGCACCTCCTAAGGTGGCGGTGCCCGCTCACGATCCTCCCAAGGCGGCGGTGCCCACTCACAATGTTCCTGAGGCGGCGGTGCCCGCTCTCAGTGCTCCCAAAGCGGCGGTTCCCGCTTACAGTCTTCCCGAGGCGGCGGTGCCAGCTCAGGATCCTCCCGAGGCGGCGGTGCCCGCTCAGGATCCTCCCGAGGCGGCGGTGCCCACTCAGGATCCTCCCGAGGCGGCAGTAATTTTTATCCTGAACCCCTCTGGTCTATCCCACCCACACCACCCTGGCTGTCCGCCGGGGGTCAATATAGGCGGGAGCTCCCCTGGTGCAACCCTCCCGGTCCCCCCTGGTCATCTGCCAGCATTCCTGGGCCTCCTGTTCTGCCGGTGCCGCCCTGGCACCCTTGTCTACTTCTGTCTCCAGGCCTTCCTCCGCTCCATCGGCCTGGCCCACCATCCCTCCCCCTGTTCCGCTTCCGCTCCACCTCCCTCCTGGACTCTTGTTTTGTGCCTCGAACTGTGGAGCGTCTGGAATCCAGTCTTCTGTCACAGTCTTCAGCTGGGGTGCCCAGGATGGCCACCAGATGACACTGTGTTTTTGTGTGAGCACATGGCTTGTGTTGTGTTTGTTTGGTGCCATGTGCTCTCTTATGTCTATTGTCTGACCCCACCCATCTCATTACCTCATTATTGTTTCAGTGGGTTCACCTGTGTCTCCCTCATTACCCTCCTCATTTGCTCCCTATTTATTCTCCGTGGGGGTGTGTGTGGGTGGGTGGGGTAGGTGTAGTTGTAGTCCTGTGCTTCTTCGTTGTTGTAGGTGGTCGGATGTGTCTGTGTATTCCTGGTTTGGGCCTGCTCTACTTGGTCCTGTCTGGCCTTGCCATGCTGTGCCTTGTTCTGACCTTCCTGCCTGTTTTTTTTCCCCCTCGGGGTGGTTTTTGTTAGTTTTTATTTTTTACTATTAATAAAGAGTCCATTTCCTGCATCTTTGAATCTTCGCCTTATCTCTATATTTTGGGGATTGGTCAAAAATAGGTTTGCAAAGGAGTGGAAAATTTCTGGTAAATTTCCACAAAATTCAATTTTTCAAAATTTTCAGAAACTTTCCAAAAAATCTTGGAAAGTTGCCAAAATTTCTGGAAACCTTACTGAAATTTACCAGACATTTTCTGTCTATTTGCAACAATCAAAAATGGATAACTATATAGGGTTAAAATGTGTTTTGTGAATACTAAAATTAAATTGGCTCTCGGTTAATTAGATTTATTTCGCTTCATAAACTTTGTGGCAGTGTTCGAAAGCAAAATGGAGGCCTTCCATCTTTCCTGTTTTAGAGAATTACAAAAAGAAAGGCAGTCCTTGGCACACAGTACAAATAAATACATGTGTACACACGCACACAAATGGATTTTATGCAGACTGCGACAGTAGTCCTTGGCGCAGTTCTAATACATGCATGCCCGAAGGCTTGTCGCTCTTCTTGTTGTGGTTGGTTTCTCAGAGTGTGCTTTGATGAGAGTTAATCTTCTGATTCTCTCACACACATGGTCTTCAAATCACCACTATACAGCCTCCTGCTGTGGCACCACACTGTGTTTATGTGGTTGTATGCAGGTGTCTGGTGTCTGTACAGGTGTTTTGGTAGTGATTAAAACTGCAGTAAGTAATATTTTTAACTTTAAAAAGTTTAAGCCTCAAAGAAAACGAAGTACTTCTAACATATGTTTAAAATGTACACGCTATATTTCACACAGGTCATTAAATCAGCCTATTAGAATCATTTCTGAAGGATCATGTGACACTGAAGACTGGAGTAATTGCTGCTGAAAATTAAGCTTTGCCTTCACAAGAATAAATTACATTTTAAAATATATTAAAATAGAAAACAGTTATTTAAAATTGTAATAATATTTCACAATATTGATGTCAAATAAATGCAGCCTTGGTGAGCATATGAGACTTATTTCAAAAACAGCTCCACAGCTGGTGGGGGCAGCAGTGAGGCGAATGCTGTCACATGGTTTCTTTAAGGTCACCAAGGGGTCAAGGTTGACCCCTTTAGCTCCTGCTGGTAGATGTTGTAACTACGCCATCTGGTTCTGAAAAGCATCTTTCTCCACTGATACACAATTCATTTGTATTTTAACAGAATATTTTTTTTATATGCAACATATATATCATGATTAATTGTTGATGTAACACTAAATCAACACATTAAATTGATGTCCCTAGTCTGTTGGAGGTAAAGCAAAAGGCTTTGAATCTCACAGTAATTCTCATCCCTCTTTAATTGCAGCCACAGATTCCCTTCTTTAGTCAGTTTGCTTCCTTTTCTCTGATGTATCTGCAGCTTCTGGTAATTACGTTCTGACATGTGCATGTTGTTTACCACTGCTAACAATTCTAGTCAATAATAATGGCCTGTTCTCCCTCTCTCGCTCTGTGTCTGTTACTCATGAGGGACTCTTCTACTACTAAGCAGATGGAAAGAAACAGAAAGACAGAGAGATGGATCCATTTTCAGCTCTTCTCTGCTCCCTCTTCACGATAATTCCCCGTGATAAGACGGAGACCATTCTGAATGGCTGCCATTTCTCAGGGCAGCGCACACTTCAGGAGTCGCTAACTAGAGGCAGATCAGAAGATCTGGCCACCGTTTGATGTGTGACGGGTTCAAACACTGCTCTGTGTATTTGGAGACCGGGCTTATAGGCACTAGCTTCATAAAAAGCCAAAGTGGACCCTAAAGACACAGATTCACACATAAACACTCTTTCTTTCATCATCGCAGCTCTCAGCGTATCAGTAACAAGGTTGAAATCCCTCTCCAACCCTCTTGGTTTTTGGTCTGTGGTTTAAGAAGCTCCTTCATTGCAACAGCTCATTTTTAAAGGGATAGTTCACCCAAAAAAGAAAATTCTGTCATCACTTAACCACCCTCACTTACTTTCTTCTGCTGGACACAAAAGAAAATATTTTGAGGAATGTTGGTAACCAAATAGTTTCAGTTTCCATTGACTTAACTTCTTACCTGTCAGTCTTGTGAAAAAAAAAAAAAACCCTTTTGGTTTTTGTTCTGTCGTTTAAGAAGCTCCTTCACTGCAACAACTCACTCTTTAAAGCAATAGTTCACCCAAAAATGAAAATTCTGTTATCATTTACTCACTCTCATGTTGCTCTAAACTTGAATGCATTGCTTTCTACAGCCGAACACAAAAGAAGACATTTTGAGAAATTTCGGAAAACCAAGCAGTTTTGGTTCCCATTGACTTCCATTGTATTTTTGGTCCATACAATGGAAGTCAGTGGGAGCCGAAACAGTTTGGTTACCAACACTCTTCGAAATACCTTCTTTTACATTTCTTTTACTTCTTTTACAACCACAGTTTTCATTTTTGGGTGGACTATCCCTTTAAACTAGAAACTCCTCGGAGAGGAACCTGTCAGTCTTGTGAAAAACGTACAATTACCGTAATTAGCATGTCAATTGATTATGCATTCAGCCCTTCTACACTGTCATAATTCATGACAGCACAATATCTAATCGATTCCAAGATGAATGGGTGGCTGTATCTCGTAACTGAAATGAAATGAATGCTAAATACATGCTGTCTGTTCTTATAGGCGATAACGTTGCAGTTCGCTCTCAGGTCCTTTTGCGCCAACTGTCAGACGGATATATCATGCAGACAGACTTCCTAAGTGCCGTCCAATGACTGTAGAGCACTCTAGGACATTTTGTTCTCATCCGTTACTCTATGATAACATAGGTGTTTCTTCTTTGTGAATTGTGTGCACCGAAACTGACTTTCTACAGACCATGGTATGAATGCAAACTGTCTTTTGTCTTGTCTTAGAGCTGAAACTAGCAGTATTTTCTGCCAAGATGGAAGCTCTGGCGTTGCAGAGAGACTCGTCCATAGCAATCATCTCTGCACTATGGGGCACCACAGATGGCTCTCATTTTCTCCTCTCATCCCTTTAGCTCTGGGGAGGTGGATGCCTTCGTTTGAGATGGACAGATAGCAAAAAAAGAGAAAATGATTATGATGTGTCCGTGACTTGTCATCATGTTCGTTTATGTCTTTTGAAAACGAACAATGGGAAAAGAAGGTTCAGGGCAGAAACACAGGGATGGACGGCTGGGGTGCCATCTCAAGGTTTCTTTCTTGTTCTTTCCGTCAAAGCTGTTTGAAAGCCATCTCCTGTCATTTGTATAAAATGATGCCTTTTCAATATGGGTCAGGACTATGAAAGACAGCTGGAATCCGTTTTTCTTGATTTCTGTTCTCCTGAGGGACAGTGGGTGGCGTGAATAAACTAACAGCGTTTTTTAAAAAAGAAACAAACAGGATAATGAAAGAAAACAAGCTGATGTCACTTGTCCCTGAGTCACCCTTCTGAGTTTAGACACTGAGCATCACAAAAAAATAAATAAATAAAAATTTACGATAAATAAAATGTTGTCCTTTTTTAATTTTTAATAAAAAGTATAAATAAATATTCTTAGTGTTTGAACAAATTCAATCAGAAAAAATGTTTGGGGAGTGTGGCCACTGCCTCTCTCTTATTAATATTAAATTAAGCAGGACCAGGCTTAAAATAAGGTCTTATAAGGACTTACAAAGAATATTTTTGGTAATTAATAGGGGTTATAACTGTCTGCCAGTATTACAGAGATGTGTTCCTTCTAACTAACGAAAACCTTCATATATAATCTATATTATTATAATACTTTTATATAATAATAATAATAATAATAATAATAGTATTATTATTATTATTTATAATTATTTATTATAAGCGTTCCTTTTCTTTGTTCCCAAAAAAATACATTTGATATATTCATTCATTTTAAGTATTTTTGAAAGTAGTAAATAAAACTAAGATTATTGGAGTATGTTTTACAAAAAAATACAAAAAAATATACAAGACATGACAGAAAGTAGAGAAAAACGAACAAACAACAACAACAACAACAAAAAGGAATATACCAAAACCAAAACCAAAAATATGAATAAACATAGAATGTGTAGTGCAAACCTATTCCACAGCCTTATAGTACAGACAATTTTTTTGTAATGCTGATTGGTTGTAACGTAATATTTTCAGTAGTTTTGGTTAGACAGTAGTAGACAGTAGTGGAAGCATTACTGGTAATAATAAAATGAAGCCTTTTTACTTCAAAATTTGTCATTCAATGTGTTGCTTGCTTTTTCTATGTGAATTTACATACAATTTCTGAATGAAAGTTGTTTTGTTGACCGACTGGCAGGTGCACAGACAGAAAGAGATTTTTTTGCAACTACTTAAAGAATAGTAAAATCAAAGTGCCATCTTTTTGTGTAAAAATAAAAGGAATGTTCTTAGATGATTTGTCCTTTTCAAAGTCCAACCAAAAAGTGGCACAAGACACAGCCTGCAGTCAGTTCAAACAGTCTGTCCAGCCTTGCAATTCTTTAAAGGACGGATTAGCTTGGCAGATCAGCATTATTCTCTCTGGAGCCGGCCCAGGTCCCTTGCCACGTCGGGCCTGCTTACAGGAGGTTCGCCTGGGGCTACAGGCAGGTCAGAAGGCTCTAACTGGCACTGGGAGGGATAGAAGGCGTCCCCGGGGCCCAGGAAGGTCCGGTGAGGATCGAATCATAAGAGATCCTCACAGATGCCAGCTTGTTCATGGAGGGGGCATAGACTGCAACCACAATCCCCCTGGCATGACCATAGGCATTTTGACGGGGCACCGAGCTGCTCCATCTGTCCCAGAGAATCAAGCCCTGTGTTCAGAGCAGAGAACAGAGCTTCACTAACACGCCTATTCTGAGACCCATCGGATTCCATCCCTCTGTCTTACGTGGCAGAATGCCAGTTTAGCACCAGGCCTGACAGACAGACCGTGACCGAGGGCGATGCCCTATGCTACTTGTTCACAGGAATCTTCTAACAAGTTCACAGAGCAGTGAGGATTTGTTCGCTATTGATAGTGCTAAATACATCTTTGTTAAAAAGCAAATGGGATAAAAATGAAAAGCAATATTTTATTAAAAAGTTAAAGGAATTTCAAAATTTTTGTCATTCCAAACCCATAACTTCTGTTCTTTTGTGGAGCAATATTTTTGAACAGTATCTAGTAGCAGTGTCTGATACATGAATGATTTCTTTTGCATCTTTTCAATGAATCTAGTTCATGAACACTGTCTAAATCATTCATTTCTTGGCCCACTGACTAAAGTGAAGTTTACACCCATATTGGCACAATATACTGTATGCATAAGTGTACAGACAACACACGCATATACTTTCTCAACTCCATCCAGTTAGGCAGGATGGATCATGTCGTGGCTTGGAATGCAAAGGTAACAGAGGAAAAAACATGTTCATTTTTCCAGCCTGAGGAAACGAGTGTGTAGCACCATTTACCACCCAGAAGCTCTGGGCTGTTTTTTGCTATCTTTTTTTTTTTTTTTTTTTTTTTTTTTTTGATGTTGCTGTCAAAAATGACCTCAGTTTTAAGGTAGCTTTGAAGGAATATTTCCATAATTACTGTGGGAACATTTGAGTGTTTTCAAAATGACGTGGCCTTGACAGTTTCCCAAAGAACAGATGATTAACTTGATTATGATTAATGATTATCTTTGTTACAACATCTTGGCCAATTAAAAAAAAGGAAGAGAAAAAGGGACCTGTTTTCAACTGAAGTGTCAGGTGGAGTATTTTTCACATTCCCTACTGTATGTGAATGAAGTAAAATTATAAGATGCAGATTGCAGAGTACTATGGAAGAAGCATGTGTCTGTTAATGATGTGCACTGATTTGTATTATTCTCTTAGTTTTGGTGTAGTTATGTATATAAGTGGTTAGTAGTGGGTATGAATTGTCATTCTCAGTTAGTGTTGACCCACAACATCCCTCACTGCAAATATTCATATTTCCAACTAACTTGGCCTTCCTGAATGACCAATTGCCAAATAGGTATATTTTTTAATATTTTTAAAAGTCTTTCACCAAGGCTGCATTTATTTGGTCCAAAATATAGTAAAACAGTAATATTGTGAAAGTAATATTGTTATTGTTTTTAATATATTTTAAAATGTAATTTATTCCTGTGATGCAAAGCTGAATTTTCAGCAGCCATATTACTCAAGTTTTCAGTGTCACATGATCCAGTCATTCTGTTGAAAGAATCCTTGTTTATAACTAGATAAGCATACTAACACCATCTGCTTTTCTTTATTTTCCTTTACACCTGTGTGCATATGAATGAGAGTTAGAGAGTATTTGGACTAAAACATCAGGTGTTCATAGAAAAAGCAACAGGATGCAGTCATCTTGCTAACACAGTGAAACAGAACATTAGGCCTCTGGGTGCGTGAGAGAGAGGAAATGAAAGTTGGACTTTTTTTCACCTTCTTTCATTGTACAACATATATATATATATATATATATATATATATAAATGAATCACATCATATAGCACTAATGCTCTCTCTGTCTGACCTGCACAGACATGTGTAATTGTTTAGTCATAGTTCTACATGCTGCCGTGGCTTCACATGTAGCATAGCGTTGCATATCCCTGTCGTGCCTGTGGGTGTAGTGTGACCTTTGCCCTCTTTCATCGGTGCTGTGGCTGGCGAGCTCCTCGGGGACTCGCATGGAGTCGCATTCATTATGCCTCAGTGCTTAATTAGCTGTTTAACGCAGCCGAGTGGAGAGCAAGCTGTTACTACTCACCACAGGAGGAGCTGTCTGCCTTGACACATCCATTAACGCATGCTTTTCTTTTCTTGTCTTGTCTTTTCTTTTCTTTTTTTTGTCACACTTTCTCTCCTTTGTAGTCAGCTGCTTTTAATACTAAAAATACTATTTTATCATATTTGATACACAAATGTCTAAAGCTTCTAAATTATCAGCTTGATCAAATGTTTTCTGTAAAACCTATTGTCAACAATCTACTACATGCTTTCTGTCATCTGATTGATAGTTTATACTGTTTTTAGCAAGTAAACACCTTTTATACTATAATTGTAAAACTGTTCACCTTTAGGTCACAGTACACATATCTTTCTGCTGTGAAATCTTACTGATTTTTATAAAGTAAACTCAAGAATACCTTTTATTGTTAGTAATATTTCAAAACATTTACTGGACTGAAGAAACTTGAGTTTATTTGATTATCCATACATTATTTTTACTAAGCATTTAAATATGATTTTACTAAGTCATATTAGTCCAAGTCAAGTCAAAGTCAAAGTCTGCTTTATTGTCAATTCTGCCACATGTACAGTACATACATACAGACAATTGAAATTGCATTACTCTCAGACCCTTGGTGCATACAGATACACTAAACACTAACAGTAGAACGTAAAAATACAGATAAATACAAATCAAATATATATATATATAAAAATGCAACTATTACAAATATACAAATAAGGACAAGTAAAAAATAGATGAAGTAGCATAAGGCACATGGTAGATAAGAGTGCAAAACAGTGAAATAAACAAACAGTGCAGATATAATTGGTGTAGTGCAAAAGAGCTTATCAGTCTATTTAAAGTGACAAAAGCTCAGAGAGCAGTCTTTA
>JAFVLL020035391.1:0-16006 GCA_021397915.2 Tor tambroides
TAAAACTGTATTTTGGATTAAATAAATGCAGGCTTGGTGAGCAGAAGAGACTTATTTTAAAAAACAACAACATTATATATATATATATATATATATATATATATATATAATATATTACATTTCTGTCCCCCTCACTTCTGAAATGATGGCTACGCCCCTGCATGTGATGTTGCTTCAGATGTGCACAGCTGTGAAGAGGGCTGGACTAAGTTTCAGGGCAACTGTTACCTGCATTTCTCGGAGAGAAAGACCTGGCTGGACGCTGAGCAGCACTGTCGAGACTTAAACGCTCACCTGGTGAGCATTATCACTCCAGAGGAGCAAGCCTTCATCAACTGTGAGTGTGTGTCTGTGTGTTTAAGCTCCTAAGTATCTGTGTTGTTTTTCTGATTGCAAACAATCACCCTCTTGTAACAGCATACGCACAAGACTATCAGTGGATTGGACTGAACGATAAAACGGTGGAAAATGACTTCCGCTGGTCAGATGGGACTCCACTGGTAAGCCTGACTCTTGCTGAGAAGCTGTATTTCTAATAATAGAGCTGTTTGATTGAGATACAGTTTAATGCTTGGTTTTTCTTAGCAATATGAGAACTGGAGGCCTAACCAACCCGACAGTTATTTTAACTCTGGTGAAGACTGTGTTGTAATGATCTGGCATGAAAATGGCCAATGGAATGACGTGCCCTGCAACTACCACTTACCTTTCACATGCAAAACAGGTCCAGGTATGCACACCACCAAACACAAACAAATGGCATCACTAGAGATTTGGTTTCACTTTGACTTCCTCCTCTTTCAGTGACATGTGACAAACCTCCTAAAGTGGAGAATGCCAGGATGTTTGGCAACAAGAAAGATCGTTACCAGGTGAATTCTATAATCAGATACCAGTGCAGTGAAAACTTCACACAGCGCCACCTACCTGTGATCCGCTGCATGGCAGATGGACAGTGGGAGAAGCCTCAAGTGCAATGCATAGCCAGTAAGCTACTCATTAAAACATTACTATTACCCTACCATTAAAATGTTTGTGGTCGGTAAGTTTTAAATATGTTCTTTAAAAAAGTGTCTTACGCTCATCAAAGCTACATTTTTTTGATCAAAAACAGTAAAACAGTAATACTGTGAAATATTATTAAAATTTGAAATAACTATTTTAAAGTATGATTTATTACTGTTATGGCAAAGCTGAATTTTTAGCAGTCATTACTCCACGATCCTTCGGAAATCATTCTAATATGCTGATTTGGTGATCAAGATACATTTCTTCCTATTTTCAATGTTGTAAATGGTTCTGCTGCTTACATTTTTTCCATAATTCTTTTTTTTAATAATAATGGAAATGTCTTTACTGTCTCTTCTGATCAGTTTTATGTGTCATTGCTAAAAAAATGTATATTAAAAGAATCTAAATTCTGAAAAAAAGTACTGATCTCAAACATTTTAACCCATATATCTATATAATGTCATATTTTAATCATATGTAATCATATAAGACTTAAAATAAAAATTCATTAACTCTTATTTAACTATTCATTTAACAGTAAGTATTCATTTAATCATCTTTGTATGTTTTAAACATATATTCCATACATTACTATGTAAAAGTTACTGACATGATTTTTTTATTTTATTTTTTTTGTATTTATAGAGGTCAAATCCGGACTGCAAAAAGAATCTTCTGTTCATCGCTCTCATAAATTTAATACAACAACATTGGAGAAACATCTCTAAGGAGATTTGAAGAGCTAGAGATTCGTTTTTAAATCAGTCTAAGTTTTATATTTATTTTCCAAGACACTGAATTATGAAGCATTTGTGATTAAAAAGTGTTATTTTCAAGATAAGTGCCCATCTTGTATATTGCTGCCCCCTATACATCAGATGTCAGTTATTGGCCATCGGCCATGATGGAGCGATTCATCTCATCCCTGCAACAAAAGATCAGAGACCAAAAGATCAAAGACCAGCAGCATTCTTAAAGATGTCTGTAAATATTTTCAGAAGGTTTTCCTTATGGACCAGCTAGTGTTTTATGTTAAAAGGTACTGAGCGAAGAGCTGGATGTGCCCAGTTTTTCCTCTGTGAAGGACACTAAAACGTTTTTTTTTTCTTTCTCTGCTAGTAAGCCAAATTTTAGGTACATGCACAGCGTAAATGATGTGAAGTATTATTTTCATCTAGTTTATGGAGAGGAGATGCAAACCTAGAAAATGTTATAGCCATAAAAGACGTTTACAAAAAAATTTATTTATTTCTAATACCTAACCAGACAGATTAAGAAAACAACTCGCACAAGGATATCGTTAATTTGTTATGTCTGAGTTGGACATCATAATGTGAAATGAGATCTATTTATCGATTTCTCACAGCATAACACATAGTACATCCATCTTTGACTGGGTGTGTCCTTCTTTTTCCTTGCAAAAGCTGTATGTACTTAAAGGAAGAGTTCACCCAAATATGAAAATTTGCTGACAATTTACTCACCCTTAGGCCATCCACGATGTAGATAAGTTAGTTTCTCCATTGGAACAGATTTGGAGAAATTTAGCATTACATCCTTGCTCACCGACGGATCCCCTGCAGTGAATGGGTGCCGTCAAAATGACAGTCCAAACAGCTGATAAGAACTTCACAATAATCCAAAGGTAATCCACACAACTCCAGTCCATCAGTTATTATCTTTAGGTTTTTATCAGCTGTTTAAACTCTTTTTCTGACAGCACCCATTCACTGCAGAGGATCCATTGGCGAGCAAGTGATAAAATGCTAAATTTCACCAAATCTGTTCCGATGAAGAAACATACTCATCTACATCTTAGATGACCTGAAAGTGAGCAAATTTTTATTTTTAAGTGAACTATTCCTTTAAACAACATCAGACAGTCAGATTATGAATGTAAACCCAACAATGAAAATGTACTTGTTTGTTAGATGTTATCTGTCTCCCAAGACTGTGCAGGGCATAGTACTACATGGGGACAAGAATGACCCTGGATCAGCTAACAGCTTTTATTTTATAACAATAGTTCAGATAGAACTATTAATGACAAGTGCCTTGTGAATATTTTACATTTTGCCTGTTTCTGTGATGAGACTGCTTACTTAGTACAAGAGGCTGTGCCTCTTTCATCCCAAAGGCAGCGGGCGCTCTCTTTTTATACAGCATAGCTTTATTTTCATCTGATACAGCTGAAATGACGAATGCAGCATGAACTGCAGAAGATGCACAAACATTCTTGAAAAGCATTTTTTTCTCGTGAATTGCAAGCAGTTTGATACTCTGTGGCACAGAAAACCCATCATTTCTTTAATTGAGATGTATGAGTGACCAAAGTCAACAGTGAAAACATGGGAAAATATGAGACAATACTGTCGCTGTTGTGATAATCTGTTGTCTTCTAGAAGGAGAATTAAAATTTTTCCAGGAATGTCTTTGAATACCTGTATTACAGCAAATGCAACAACGTGCCATTAAAACATTCCATGCATCATGTTTAATACAAGACTGATTTGTTTGTTGGCCAGTAGTCTGTCATATAGAGAAGGAATGAAGGGCAAAGAGTACTCAGAGAGGTTATTCACAATGTACAGGTAATGGAAAGGAAATGGCTTTTACCTCACCAAACCCAGTCTAGAAATGTATTTTAAAACAGATGATAATGTTTGCCTAATTGGGTGGAGTGGAAGGAAACGAACTTCCCTGTGACTGAATGGACCCCTTTCAGGCTGTCTGTGACGCCCTAACCTGTTTCTCCCATGTCGCCTAGAGAACCTTGTTATAGAGTATGAAGCCTAAAGCATACTGCCATCTTCTGGTTGATCTGAAGCATCATATCTTCTCTGGTAGATTTGTGTTGTCTACAAAGGACAGAATAAATCATTTAAAACAGCACTACACATTAAAACTTACAAATGATTTATTTCATGTGCATCAACTAAATACTACATTTATTTAAAATCTCAAAATATCTACTGCTATAATATTATTTAATATTTTAACATTAAAAACAAATCTATTACCAGTCCAGGGACATGATATTCATGTGGCAGCACACTCAAAGAAGTGCTGCTCATCCCTTCTTTTGACCTAAAGAAGGGAATTTGAAGCTACAGATCTAAGAATCTCTCATTTCATCATGAAGACTAGATGAAATGAAGACTAATCACCTAGTCTCACACATTTTTATTTCTGACAAAGCACATATTGAATTTCTTCTTCAGTTTAAGCCACACGTAATGAAAAGCACAAATATTTAACATGTTTATTAATATTGTTAAAGGCAATGTGTTTTACAAAAGATAAAAATACTCAACATTTGCACAGTTGTACAATTCTATTCGAATTTGGTTGACTCAAATAAAATTGAGTTATAAAATATATAAAGTGTAGAGCAACTGCAGTGCAAATAGGTCAATTGATTTGAGCAGCTCTACCACGCTTATTTTAAACCTCTACATTGAGAACTAAGAAATTCTCTGGAGGATAAAAGTGTTTTCAATTCATTTCTAATTTACAGCACAGTTTCTGACAGACCCATATATCAAGATTATTTCAGTAAGAGACAGCTTTTGTGTGCTTACCCAAAAAAAAAAAAAAGGAACAGAAAAACTGACCTTTTTCCATTACAGATCAGTGCTGTACATGTGCTAGAAGGCAGACGGAGGAATAACAGTAAAAGGGTTTGTATATTTCATTGTCAATTAAGACATGTATTATGTAATAAATCAATGGTCAGTGGTTATGAGACGTACATCTTTTTAGTAAAAATTTGAATTAGTCTAATTTTTCCGTACAGGTTAACGGTTCTTCAGATTTTGTAATATTCTCTGACACTTATTTAAAGGGATAGTTCACCCAGAAATGAAATTTCCATCATCATTTACTTACCCTCAAGTTGTTCCAAACCTGTATCAGTTTCTTTCAGCTGTTGAACACAAAAGAAGATGCTCTGAAAAATGTTGATGTTACCCATTGACTTCCATAGTACAGAAACAAACACTATGAAAGTCAACGGCTACCCTCAACTGTTTGGTTACCAAGATTCTTCAAAGTATCTTTTTGGGTGAACTATACTTCTAAAAGGTGATTTCATAAAATCATCACTGTACCCAGAGGCTTTGAAAATTAGATCAACTGAGCTTTTCAAACAACCTCAAAATAGTGACACTGATACAATAAAATACAAAGCAATGCAGATGAAGCTAACGTACACTGAAACAAAACATCACCTACGACCAGCAGAAACACTTCAGGTGAAACCAGTGCAGAGAGAGGCAGTGTGGAGCCTTGAGCACGTCCGCTAATCATCACAGCCCAGCAGTTCCATGCGTACAGTTATCCGCTCATGCCACTCCCAGGGCAGAAACCGCACAAATCGAGCAAAGAACGGAGGCTCAAACAAATTCTTTTTGTGTGCGTTGTTGTCTATGTTGCCTTGGAAAATCTGCAGGAAAAAACATTTCAGTTAGTCAGAAGAAATGACTGTAACTGAATGTAAGACCTATGTGCTTTGAGGCTTTTGTTATATATAAATAACTAAAGCTGAGTTAGTAGCTTGATAATTCTTTAATTTCCTCTGAGTATCCAGATCCCAATGTGTAGAGCTCGAAGTTCATACAGAGAGATTTACTGTACCCAGTAAACAAAACCATGTGAAATTGCACCCTACACCCAATTCAAAACACTAAGATATTAACCATTCCCAGTTTTTTTTTTTTTAAGAAATTAATAATTTTATTCAGCAAGGATGCATTAAGTTGATCCTTGCACATTGTTACAAGAATATATATTTCAAATAAATAATGTCCTTTTGAACCTTCTTTTCAGCAAACAATCCTGAAAAAAAATGTATTACAGTTTCGACAAAACTATTAATCAGCACGGTTTTCAAATTGATAACATTCAGCACCAAATCAGCATATTAGCATGATTTCAGAAGGATCATGTTACACTGAAGACTGGAGTAATGGCTGCTGAAAATTCAGTTATTTTAAATTGCAATAATATTTCACAAAATATTTTTACTGTTGTTTGATCAGCCTTGGTGAGCATAAGAGACTCAAAAAATTAAAACGGTCTTACTTACTGACTCCAAACTTTTAAACAGTAGTGTATAATTAAAATAAAGAATTTGTCATTGCTGTAACCTTATCTGTTCTCGTTATTTGATCCTTCACGATGCTCCAAGATTGTCCATCATCACTGTATGCAATCTTAAAGGCTGAAACAAACTGCACAACTCCAAAGTCTTTTGCTCCCTGAGTGATGATGCCTGTGATTCTTTTAGGCTTCTCCAAATCCAGCTGTGACATGAGAGAAAACACATTATAGGAGACAAACATCAGACTGCAGTCCACAATTACCAAAATAATTCATATCAAAACTAAGACACAGAATAGTGCAAATTACTAAGTTAGAGAGTTATTATTGTCTTTAGATAGATCTATGCATGTCACCTTATGGTAGTTTTACAGCTTAACTGAATTATTATGATTTCAAAGACTATTTTTGACATCTCACAGTCTCACCTGGAGCCACTCTGAGCGACTGTTGTTCGCTGCTGCCCAAGCGTTAGTCTTGCCTTGTTTGTCCAAGCGAGCGTAGAAGGGGTACCAGGTAAAAGCATCTATACCCCAGGTGCGGAAGCTGCTAGATGCTGTAAGTTGCACGTCAGCGATGAGACGGGACTTCATGCCCAGTGGATCGGTGCAACCACTTGTGCTGGAATGCACTGTCATATTAAGGAAAATGAGAGTGCTAAAGGGTTAAGAATGAGTAAAAAAAAAAAAAAAAAAAAAAAAAAAAAAAGATAAATATAAATAGAATGAATCATAGTTAATTCAACTGAAATTACCGTTAAGTTCACAGCCCACAAGTTCCATCCGGAGAGTACAGGCTTTCCGGCACACAACAGGAATGATGCGAATATACTGGGCCACAATGGGAGGGTCAAACATGTTTGTCTTAGTTCCATCGTTATCTGTATTTCCCACAAACACCTGAAAATATAAGAGTCATAAGGATAAACATTAGCTTTTAGCACGTAAGGAAGACTTTAAAGGGATAGTTCACCCAAATTTGAAAATTCTGTCATTAATTACTCACCCTCATGTCATTCCAAACAGGTAAGACCTTCGTTCATCTTCAGAACATAAATTAAGATATTTTTGATGAAATCCGAGAGCTTTCTGACCCTGCATAGACTGTAACACAACTACCACGTTCAAGGCCCAGAAAGGTAGTAAGGACATCATTAAAATAGTCCATGTGACATCAGTGGTTCAACCTTAATTTTATGAAACTACGAGAATACTTTTTGTGCGCAACCGTTTCTTCTCTTCTGTGTCAGTCTTTGACGTGCGTTCACTAGAGTACCACCAGAAAGTATTCTCGTAGCCATTAAAAAAATCACAGTTGATCCATTGATGTCACATGAACTATTTTAACAATGTCCTTACTACCTTTCTGGGCCTTGAACGTGGTAGTTGCGTTGCTGTCTATGCAGGGTCAGAAAGCCCTTGGAAGTATCTTAAATTCATCAAAAATATCTTAATTTGCGTTCCAAAGGACTTACGGGTTTGAAACGACATGAGGGTGAATAATTAATGACAGAATATAAATTTTTGGGTGAACTATCCCTTTAACACAAAAGGAAGACAAGATTTGTAATGTTTCTTACTTTGTCTCTTCTCTGGCCATCTGCTCTGTACACGGTGTATGATTTGCCATCAAAGCTGGATGCAACCTTGAAAGCCTTAACAAACTCAGATGTCCCCATGCGGCTGGCTCCTTGAGTGATGATTCCAGTGAGACGCATCTTCTTCTGCATGTTAACCTAAAATGAGAAAATCATGGACAAGAAGTGTGAACATCTTTTCAGATGTACACAAAAAGAAACTGAATCATTTTGTCCTATTTTGTACCTCTTTTGAGTGATAATTATTTGTCTAAGACCATTTACACCAAGGATAATAACAATAATTATAAAGTTTTAAGAATCATTCTAATTCTATGGGAATAGGAAAGTTCACACCACAACTATAGCAATAACAGCACAGAGGAAAGATAGGAATAACTTTCAGAACATTAACAACCAATCCAAGCGTGTTAAAGAGCTTGAGCATTTAAAGCGGCAGACGACATAACTGTATCACATACTTATAATAAACAGAACATTATCATCCGTTGGCGTGGCTGTTGAAATAGTTATCTTTATTGTTATTGTTCTTGGTGTGAATGGGCCTTAAAAAAAACCCACACATTTGTTTACTTTGCAAGCACATGATGCATACAGGATGGTAATAAAATCAAGTGATTACTTTGAATAAAATAATAAAATTACAATAAATAAATCTTTTTTAAAATACTTTTTCTGGTATGGAAATGACACCGAAATTTTCTGGCACCAGAAATGGCCTTTAAAAAATATCCACACCTCTAACATGGATGTTTTAAACATTTTAAAACAATAGTTTCTTGTATGAATTTAGTGAATTATATATCTTATGTTTGTTTTTGTATTATCCTTTATCAAATATCAACCTTTTTTTTTTTTTTAAATGTTCTTAACATTAAAGTAAAATTTTTAGTAAAACATTCATCATCAATTCTATTTGTCTCCCTTTCAGATCTGTCCATTTTTGCCTATTATCAAAGTTCCAGTTGTCAAATATCTCAAAAGGATCCCCTAACTATTGTTTTGGATTTTTTCTTATAGTAAAGAGCTTTTATGCAAGAAAAATAAATAAATAAATAAATAAACAAACAAACGGTTTAAGTAAATTGGCTGATCGGCAAACCTCAATCCAGGGGTTCTTGTCTTGGGGTGCGGAGCTCCAGGCATTGACAAGGCCCTGGTTGTTGAGGCGTGCGAGCTCCGGTCCCCAGTGCTGCAGCCCTAGAATACCAGAATGTACAGAGGAAGCCGAGATCTGGGACTCTACGATTCCACCTTCCTCCATCCCCAACAGAGAAGTACAGCCTGCACCACAATTTAGAGTGAGTACCATATAATAGGGCATTAAGTCTACATTATATTGTCTTGGTTGGCTTACTGCTACTTGCTTTATTATAGTCATTAAGCAGCTGTACCTCAGATACTCTGGATTTGTAACAAAACACTCAGAGCTCAAGGTCAATCATAGGGTACCCTAAAATGTACTTATGGCATTCAAAACTGAAATTAAACACTGCCACCAGGATATAATTGGCTGTATATAAAAACTCACGTAGTTGGCATTGCTTCCCAATGTATGGAGAAGGGCAGTGGCAGGTGTAGTCCCCATCCAGATCATGACACAGGCCTCCACTCTTACAAGGCTGGTTCGCACAGTCATTCACATCTGTGTAAGAACACCAAAAATAATACAGTAATTTGGAAATGTTGTAATGGGATGCTTCTCTACAGAGGAAGGGAACTGTCATGTAACTGCAGCTGAAGTGTGTATAATTATAACTGTGGTGACTGAGGTGTGGGGAGGCACAATGCTCGGCCTGTGCACTCACACAGGTGGCTGCAGGATCTTTAATTTTCCTCAAAGGGGACAGAGAGTTCTGTGTGGAGCACAGGGTGGAATGGTCTAAGTCCAGTCTGCATTTCCAGTAAACTGCTTCAAACTGCAACTACAGCACGTTTACTGAAATTAAACACTTTACAGGATGTTTGTTTTTACAGTTTTCTTAACATTAAAGTAATTTTTAATAAAAAAAATAAAAAAACTGGCTTATTGCAGTTATTATAAAACTTCACTAGAGGGCAAATTTCATCTCAGAAATATATGGTATAAATGATATAAAATGTAAGAGGAATATAATTTTTCACTGTTTACATGACCATTCAAAGATTTGGGGTCAGTCATTTTATTTATTTATTTATTGAAGAAATTAACACATTTATTCAGCAATGATGCATTAAATTTATCAAAAGTGACAGCAAAGATATACATAATGTTACAAAATATTTATTTCAAATAATTGCTCTTCTTTTGAACTTTCTATTCATCAAAGAACTGTGAAAAAATTACAGTATCACAGTTTCCACAAAAATATTAAGCAGCACAACTGTTTTCAACATAATAATAAGAAATGTTTCTTGAGCAGCAAACCACCATATCAGAATGATTTGTGAAGGATCATGTGACACTGAAGACTGGAGTAATGGCTGCTGAAAACTCTGCTTTGTCATCACAGGAATAAATTACATGATATAAAATATCATATTCAAATAGAAACCAGTTATTTTAAACTGCAATAGTGTTGCACAATATTACTGCTTTTACAGTATTTTTGATCAATGCCAATAAATGCAACCTTGGTAATCAAGAGACTTCTTTAAAAAAAAAATACATAAATCTTACAATCCCAAACATTTGAACATATGTTTGTATATGTATATATTATTCATGGGCTGTTTTTTTTTTTTCAAACCTAAGTGTCTAGTTGCTACATGCAGAAACACTGTTTCTTATTCTTTTGTTCAGCTATAATAGAAAAGAAAACACCATATTCATAAACCAACAACAGAAGTTGTTTTGCTCCTAAACTGTTAAGAGGATTGAAGAACACGAAAAACATCATTCTGTTCCATGCCCAGATACACATAGATTTAATCAATCTAGGTCAGATGTGCTGTTAAAGAAGGTGTCTTAAAGACTCAACTTTTTTATTGTGATTTATGAAATTTTATAATATTGAAGCATCATCTATTCTGAATTGAATACTAAAAGACTTAAGAAAAGTGATTTAATTAAAAAAAGCAACTTAACAGTCCACCGAATAATTCAAACAAACATGTAAAATACCAAAAATGAGATTTAGTTTTAGTGTCAGTTGCTTTTCAACCTTTAATGTTTGAATTTGGCCAGGACATTAGATGGAAATGTTTTAGAACCTCCTTAATGCCCAAAGGCTGGTCCGTACTGTTCTTCTTAAAGAGGTCATATGATGCGATTTCAAATTTTCCTTTCTCTTTGGAGTGTTACAAGCTGTTTGTGCATAGATAAGATCCCTGAAGTTGCAAAGACTAAAGTCTCAAAACCAAAGAGATATTCTTTATAAAAGTTAAGACCCCTAAAATGGCTCGTTCAAACACGCCCCCACATCTCTACGTCATGATGTGGGGAGATTTTCATAACACCGCCCAAACTTATACGCAATGAAAGAGGGCGGGACTATTATTCTCGCTGTAGTATTGTTGCTGCCACCGGCGCCATGTCCTGGAGACGCTGTTTCATTGTGAAAGCGAAACTACTTTGTTTGGGCTTTCGAAAGAGGACACAACTAGAAATCAGTGGTTAAGTTGTATTTACAACACTGTTCCAGAGCTGTACAAACCAAATATTCGAGTGTGTGCAGCACATTTTACAGAGGACTATTTCCTGAACCTGGAAGCTACAATGTTGGCTCTCACAAAGGCTGTTTCTATAAAGAGGAGCAATTCCAACTTTGCAATGACAGTCTGACGCTTCTGACTCACAGCCTGTAAGTACATTTCTGACACTGACGATTCAAACGCGAGTTTTGAGCAGTTTAGAGTAGAGCTTGTTGTTTGTTGTTTCTCCAATCACAAATGCAGACATGGTAATGTTTACGCGGCGCGATGCAACGCGACGCGTAAAAAGACAGTATAAGTCATTATAATCAGTAATTACAGTCAGGCCCATAAATATTGGGACATCGACACAATTCTAACATTTTTGGCTCTATACACCACCACAATGGATTTCAAATGAAACGAACAAGATGTGCTTTAACTGCAGACTGTCAGCTTTAATTTGAGGGTATTTACATCCAAATCAGGTGAACGGTGTAGGAATTACAACAGTTTGCATATGTGCCTCCCACTTGTTAAGGGACCAAAAGTAATGGGACAGAATAATAATCATAAATCAAACTTTCACTTTTTAATACTTGGTTGCAAATCCTTTGCAGTCAATTACAGCCTGAAGTCTGGAACGCATAGACATCACCAGACGCTGGGTTTCATCCCTGGTGATGCTCTGCCAGGCCTCTACTGCAACCGTCTTCAGTTCCTGCTTGTTCTTGGGGCATTTTCCCTTCAGTTTTGTCTTCAGCAAGTGAAATGCATGCTC
This sequence comes from Tor tambroides, assembly GCA_021397915.2. Classification (NCBI taxonomy): domain Eukaryota; kingdom Metazoa; phylum Chordata; class Actinopteri; order Cypriniformes; family Cyprinidae; genus Tor; species Tor tambroides. Next base: position 12,102 of record JAFVLL020035391.1, read on the forward strand.
AATCAGATTCAGGTCAGGTGATTGACTTGGCCATTGCATAACAGTCCACTTCTTTCCCTTCAAAAACTCTTTGGTTGCTTTTGCAGTATGCTTTGGGTCATTGTCCATCTGCACTGTGAAGCGCCGTCCAATGAGTTCTGAAGCATTTGGCTGAATATGAGCAGATAATATTGCCCGAAACACTTCAGAATTCATCCTGCTGCTTTTGTCAGCAGCCACATCATCAATAAATACAAGAGAACCAGTTCCACTGGCAGCCACACATGCCCACGCCATGACACTACCACAACCATGCTTCACTGATGAGGTGGTATGCTTAGGATCATGAGCAGTTCCTTTCCTTCTCCATACTCTTCTCTTCCCATCACTCTGGTACAAGTTGATCTTGGTCTCATCTGTCCATAGGATGTTGTTCCAGAACTGTGAAGGCTTTTTTAGATGTCGTTTGGCAAACTCTAATCTGGCCTTCCTGTTTTTGAGGCTCACCAATGGTTTACATCTTGTGGTGAACCCTCTGTATTCACTCTGGTGAAGTCTTCTCTTGATTGTTGACTTTGACACACATACACCTACCTCCTGGAGAGTGTTCTTGATCTGGCCAACTGTTGTGAAGGGTGTTTTCTTCACCAGGGAAAGAATTCTTCGGTCATCCGGTCTTCCGGGTCTTTTGGTGTTGCTGAGCTCACCGGTGCGTTCCTTCTTTTTAAGAATGTTCCAAACAGTTGTTTGGCCACGCCTAATGTTTTTGCTATCTCTCTGATGGGTTTGTTTTGTTTTTTCAGCCTAATGATGGCTTGCTTCACTGATAGTGACAGCTCTTTGGATCTCATCTTGACAGTTGACAGCAACAGATTCCAAATGCAAATAGCAGACTTGAAATGAACTCTGGACCTTTTATCTGCTCATTGTAATTGGGATAATGAGGGAATAACACACACCTGGCCATGGAACAGCTGAGAAGCCAATTGTCCCATTACTTTTGGTCCCTTAACAAGTGGGAGGCACATATGCAAATTGTTGTAATTCCTACACCGTTCACCTGATTTGGATGTAAATACCCTCAAATTAAAGCTGACAGTCTGCAGTTAAAGCACATCTTGTTTGTTTCATTTGAAATCCATTGTGGTGGTGTGTAGAGCCAAAAATGTTAGAATTGTGTCGATGTCCCAATATTTATGGACCTGACTGTATGTCCCCACTGGATGCAACAAATGCCTCATTTGTAATGGGTTTTATTGTTTTTGTGTGGTCGCGCCGTGAAACGCCATCACAATACGGTGAGGGGCGTAACATTTCAGTCACACGCTTGAGGTATTCAGCCAATCACAATGCACTGGATAGCTGGCCAATCAGAGCACGCCTCGCTTCTCAACGATGAGCTTTGTAAAAATCGAAGCGTTTCAGAAAGGCGGGGCTTAGAGGAGCAACAATAATGTACAGTATGTGGAAAATAGTGCGTTTTTTTGAACCTCAAACCGCATAAACACATTGCATTACACCAAATACACAAAATAATGTTCTTTTTAGCAACGTCATATGACCCCTTTAAGTATAAAACCTCTTTGGCTTGATTAAGTCTTGCCTAATTTCACGTCTGTCAGGAATGTTCTTGGCTGCATTTGAAGGCCTTTCAGTGCCAATGCTATTCTAATATCTGTAAAATCTGTATTTTTCACTTTGGATTTTAACCCCTTTGATGCATGAATTATTAAATACCAAAGATATTTTTAATGTTTCTTTTTACTTCAAAACAAGAATATAAATAATCCCAATATCCTTTTTTAGTTTTACAAAATTATGTATTATGCATTGGTCCACTGCAATTTAGTAGTAGAGGAGTTCAGAGGTGTGTGGTGAATCATCACTTCCATCAGCCGTTTTGAATTTGTCATAAATAAAAACCACAATTCCATATAAAGAGAACAGTTGCTGTGTTCACGCCATGTCGTAATTACCATAATTTCTAGATGACACCCCGGACATTCCACTCAGAGCTGTCCTCGCATTCTCGGACTATGAATTATGCATTTCTGTGGCAACACTGTAAACTACTATGACAACAAGTAACAGTCGTTAAACAAATACCTTATTAATAAACTTATAGTTAGTTTAGTTTTATTTAACTCTGCGCTATAGCTACATTAAATTGCACTGTATTGTATGTCTTTATTTTCAGATAAATCTTGCATTAAAATATAAACAAACTTCAATTATAGCAACTATAAACATAAATATTATAAAATCACTACTTAAATACATTTTACTGTTGACGCCACTGCTAATTTTCAACATTTCCACATGACGTTGCCATGGCCAGTTTTAACGCAAGTCAGAAACTTGTAATTACGTAATTCCGACATGGAATGAACGCATCTAGTTATATAGAATTACGAGTATAGATCCGTTGTAACCAGCCATGGTGCTTTGGATATAACATCATAATCTGAACAGTTAAAATGGCTTTAATAGATGTGTCCACTGTAGAGGACCTCAGGCAGCAGAGAGTTAAATCATACATGGAAAGGGACTTGTGTGGACTGGAAAATTTTAACAAAGCCTATTTAAAACTCACTATGGTTACAGCTCTCTTTAACCACCACTGACTGCTCAACATCCTGGGTGTGTCTGGTGTTTACACCAGTGCCATTGTATTTACAGTACATTCGTAAGCATGAGATCGATGAAACAAAGATGAGATCAATCAAACAAATGAAACGGCATGCAGTAACTGAAGTCTAGTCTCTTTTCTGTGGGCCTGCAGCCACAAGAAGATTAGTCATATAGGAGAAATGTTTTAACATGAATTAACCACCAAATACATCATAGGGACTCCACGTATTTCATAACTGGGCATAAATGACTCTCAATCAATTTGTGTAAGTTGTTGGTTTTAATAAAATGGGACAAAGAACTGGTATTATTGTGAATTTACACAGAAATTTGTTCGACTTCTACTTTTTATGAATAAGGCCAAACGTGTGTGCTTGTTCAGTTTTGTTCAAATTGAAGTTTTCGTTTTTTATACAAATGTCCCTTTAAACCCTTTGGCTGGCCCATTGGAGTGATCATCATGTAGATTTATTTAAATATATATATAAATAAGTGGTACAACACTTACTGATATGGCAGTGTGCTCCTTCAAACCCAGGTTGGCATTTGCACACATACTCATTAAAAACATCTCCTCTTCTTGAGTTAGAGATCACCTCACATGTGCCATCGTTTTTACATGGATTTGGATTACAAGGACCTGCAGTGAAAAAAGGTTAAGAGTTCTGATGTGAGTACCACAATATTGACAAACCCATAGGAAAGACAAAAAATACTGGCCCAATTCACTGGTGGTGCTGGAGGGTGATTAGCACCCTCAAATGAAAGCAAGAACACCCTCAGTTGAAGCTGTAATAATAGGATATTGGCAAAATGTAGAGTGCATTTGTATTTGCATTAAAGGTTTCTATTTACAAAGAGTTTTTGCAGTTATGAGTTATGTAGCTAATCGCAGTCATATCTGTTGATTTTTTTAAAGGGGTCATATGATGCGATTTCAAGTTTTCCTTTCTCTTTGGAGTGTTACAAGCTGATTGTGCATAGATAATATTTAATCCCTTAAGTTGCAAAGACTAAAGTCTCAAAACCAAAGAGATATTCTTTATCAAAGTTAAGACTCTGCCACGCCCCCCTAAAACGGCTCGTTCAAACACACCCTCACATCTTGACGTCAAGATGTGGAAATATTTGCATAATGCAGCCCAACTGTTCACGCAAAGAAAGAAGGCGTGGCTTCAGTAACCGCAGTAGTGTTGATGCAGCCATGTCAGGGAGACACTGTGTGTTTCTAGGTGAAAGCAAAAGCACTTTATTTGGCCTTCCGAAAGTAGATGCATTTAGGAATCATTAAGATT
>JAFVLL020035392.1:0-23325 GCA_021397915.2 Tor tambroides
AAGATTAAACACTCAATTTTCAGTTAAGGGCATTTCATTATTGAATTCAGAGATGTCATTGTCTAGCTCAGTTTAGTTTAAATAGTATCTGTGAAATTAAATTGACGATAATCGCTAGAAATTAAGTGTCCCCAACTGAGCAAGCCAGTGGCGACAGTGGCAAGGAACCAAAACTCTCTCTGTGACAGAATGGAGAAAAAAACCTTGGGAGAAAAACCTAATGGTAGCATGGAGCGCAAGTGAACGTGATCATCCCTTCCTCTTTACTACTAGTTTCAACGCAAAATATACATAAATGAACAAATAATGCCTTGTGTAATCGCTCAATTAGTGTTTTAATTGCGGAAAGATGTCAATAAAACAGCATGTAAACAAAATGTCACATAGCATTTCATTTACCTCAGGCAAGTCATCAGTGTCCACAGCTCGCTATTTTCTAGAGAAGAGCATTTCACAAAATATTAGACTATATACTCATATTTTACTATACCTGTTAGTGATGTCTTAATTATTTAATGTATGTTTAAAATCTTTTATGAAACAAGTTTAGGCCTATTTCAATAACAAATAGAAATTGTATCATTTAGAAGTTAATTTAAAAACTGCATTATGTACCCTTTACATGTTTGCATATAATTTTAATTCGAGTGTTCATTATTATAGTTAAAAACAAATAGTAATTAAATTTAAGTTTGGGCTCTGTTGTTAGTTGTAAGCTTATAGTAATGTAAGGGCTCCCTATAGTTTAGAGAAGAAGCTGAGCTAGATTTTTAACCCTACGTAAATTTTAATTGTAACTGAATTTATTTAAAGAAAGAGCAATTTGTTCAGTAAATTCAGTTCCATTGTTTAATTAAAAAAAACATATGTTTAGTTTTTTCCTCCTGCTGTACCGAAAACATACCGAACCGTCACGTCAAAACCGAGGTACGTACCGAACCATCATGTTTGTGTACTGTTACACCCCTATTATATAATGTTTTTGAAAGAAGTGCATTTATTTGATCAAAAATACAGCAAAAACTATATTTCTATTTGAATATATTTTAAAATGCAATTTTGTAAAGCTAAATTAGTCTTTAGCCATGCATGCTCATTCAGAAATCATTCTATAAATAAATCAATAGCAGTATTGTCATCTGATCAATCGCTAGTCATACCTTAATATTGGCCGCACAGCCGTGTTCAACAATGAAAACCTGGGCTCCGTCAACCGTTAGTCGAGTCATGGTGTACTTCAGATCCTCTGATGTGCGACAGGGACCAGGCAGGGCAGCATGCTACACGTACAGACACACACTCAGTTGTGTAGTCGTTTTGAAAATGATGTGAATATGACAGTGCAGATGTGCGTGTTTCTGTAATACCTTGGCATCACAGACTCTACGATCAACTCCATGTTGGCAGGTGACAGATGGTTTTGGCTGCTCGAGCTGGAGCTCTCGGGACACTACATGAAACACAAAGCTCTCGCCCCACTCCAGAAGAGACGCACACTGAAACACAAACACTACCAGATCACATCTGCTGCACCAAACGCATACAAACAGTGATTAATGCTGTCAGTAGATTAAAATAATCATCTTGACTAATCCCTTTTGGTGACACATTCAGTAGTTTTTAAAGATAAAAAATGTAAAGGTTCGCTACTTGTTAGGATTACATTTTTAGATAAATATAAAATATTAATCACACTGGCAAATGCATTTTTAGTGCCATATCAGCATCAGTTATATGCATGGCAAATAATTAACAAAATATTTTTTCTTTACAATATTACAAAAACAAATATAAATTTAAGAGATCTTTTGGTTTGACATTTCAAATAAATTTAACATTTTTGATTGGTAGTTGAGGCTTACCCACGGACTGGGAAAGTAAACAAGACATTAAGCAATAAAGGAAAATTTTTAATTTTACTTTTTGATGTCTGTGTACTATTTGCTCACTTACTTTTGAAATTACTTAACTAAAGGAAGATGTTTAAGATGACTATTATACTTAACAATATTTAAATCTCATAAGAAAGGATTTTTTCTATAGATTTTATTCAAGCGATTTAACAAAAATCCAACCTTCACATTCTTTTAAACTCTCCAGTCCACATGCCTGCTACGCTTCTATTAAAAGTGTAATTACTGAGAACATTTTCATTCAAACACAATGAGTGATGCATCAAAATATTTGTGCGAGGTCATTATGCCACAGACATTACTAGAAAAATTCCTTTACAAAAGTCACACATCTCTTTTGTAGTGTCAAAATAAAAGAGTCACCTGTGGGACACTGACTCTTCCTGTAAGAGCTCCAGCTTGAACGTCGATGAGCCAAGCATATTCGAGTGTGTCACTGCCCACTGGTAAGCCCTCCACTGAGAACATAGCGTGGGCTCTCATCTGCAACCCCGAGAGGCTCAGATGCCCATCTCTCAACACAGCATCGACAGCAGGCCGCTACACACACACACACACAGGAATAAATTACACAAAACAGAAACATCACGAGAACTTTAAATACCAGCACCTGAGAGAACATGAACAAGGTCACCTCCTCCCACTCCCACCTGATAGTTATCACTGACAAACACATGTAGAGGCGAAAGAATGAGCTGTAGCATGGTCTCCTTATAACCCTTTTTCATCTCAAAACACAGGCGCTCCAGGAAGCCTGCAGGACCCTCTGGGCCATCACTGCTACAGTGCTGTAAAGAGAGAACAAATAAGATTTACAACCACACTCACGATTCCTGAAGGAAAATAGCAGTGCCTGCAAGGCATCAAAAGGGTAGGCTCACAATCACGATTGAAAATATGCTAATTTAACAATGATGTCTTCACTTTGGCTCCTATGAATGAAATCGCTGAAGCGGTACTGACCGTTGGAAGTCGTCCATGGACTTTGTGCAGATTTATGAGTACGGTGATGTCCCAGGGCCGTAGGGAGAGAGGGTGGGGTATGTCTTTAGAGCGGTTCTCCTCCAGACCCACCCCGGTCCAACCAGACGAAGAAGAGCAGGAGCTCAGCACAGGGCTGGAGAGAGACTCCTCAAAGTCTGTGTACATGTCATCCTCTCCAAAGTAGTTCTCCTGCACAAATAAACACAACAACCATTTTAATGGGATAGTGCAGTGCCATTTATTTAGTCGCCCTCATTTTAATCTGTCATTAGAAGGAAAAGAGGAGTGTGTTGTGAAGGACACAAGTTTGTTTAAATAAACATGAGTTAGTGGTTTTGTGATACATCTGCTCAGTTTAAGAATCCTGGACCCATATGTGAGCATACATGCATATACATGTGTACCTTAATGGACACCAGCGCTCTGAGGAGGGGGCCATAAAGGGTGATGTGGGAGTCTGGGCTCAGCTCCATCTCCACATGTAAGCGGTCAGGGGGCAGCAAGCTGGGGTCAGAGGAAATTCGAGGTGGAGGAGGCACAGGTGGAGCGTGTTCTGGCGGTCGCAGTGCTGACAGCATGGACTCCTCTATTTCTGACACTGCACATAATGTAAAGTGAAGTGTAAAAAGGTCAGGTTAATAAATGTACTTTGCAAGTAAAAACAGCAACAGATTTCATAAGTAAACATATACAAGGCACATCTAAGGTTTTGACACACTTGACTGAACCGATGCATCAAAGTATTTTGCTTAAATGCTTGAAATTATTTTTATGGACAAATATAAAATACATATGAATTTTTTACAAAACTAACATTTTAATTAAATGTTTTAGTGAATGTTTAATGAATTGCAAAGTTTTCTGTAATTAACAATGATTCTTCAAATATATTTTTCACAATGAATCTCCAAATGAATGCAGATATTATTTCAAATAGTTGATATTTTAAACACTTGTATTATGAGTGAAGACCAGTATCAGTGATACTAGCACTGAAACTCATGCCTTTGTTACATGGATTTTATTTTCAATTTCTTGGGATAAAATGAGTAATTTAATGTCATTCAACATTACAATATAACTGAAAGCCAGGTCTAAACTGCAAATTATCTTATTGTTTCATTATTTATTAACAATTATAGAACTTTAAATATTATTTCAAATTTAAGTGAACTTATGACAACATTTACATACATTTCTAGTTAAAACATTTGGTACACTGCAAAAAATGCATTTCTTACTTACATTTTTTTTGTCTTGTTTCCAGGCAAAATAGCAAAAAATTCTTAAATCAAGAAAGATTTTCTAGACCAGTAAAAGTTATTGTCTTGTTTTCAGAAAAAAACAAGTCAAAATTAAGTGAGTTTTTGCTTAGAACAAGCAAAATAATCTACCGGTGGGGTAAGCAAAATAATCTTATTTCAAACAGAAAACAAGATTATTTTGCTTACCCCATTGGCAGATTATTTTGCTTGTTTTGAGCAAAAACTCACTTAATTTTGACTTGTTTTTTTCTGAAAACAAGACAATAATTTTTACTTGTCTAGCAAATCCTTCTTGATTTAAGAATTTTTAGATCCAAGTAAGAAAAGCATTTTTGCAGTGTATCAGTAGTTTATATGAAGATCTGTTGCAAGTATTAATATTTACTTCCAAATTTAGACATACCTGTCTTATTTATTGAGATAAACATGTTACTGACAAGATTAAAAACAGGCAGCGAGATGTATGTAGCTTGGGCTACATGCAGGCCCCCAAAATGTACTATGATTTGCTCAATTAAATATTTCCACTCGATTTGATGGCGAATGCAGACCTATCAATAAACAAGTAAGCGTGTCTAAAGAATCTTTACGATATCTATATAATAAGTTTATTATTTTTATTGTTTTATTCAAACGCTTACATGATTGTTTGAGCTGCTGGTCAATTTTCTGAGGGTAGATGGGATGCCAAGTATAGTCTATAATCAGCATGAAGTTCGGCACACTCCAGCAGTCCACCCAACCAGCCCTGGAAACAAAAACACACACATAAACACAACAGAAGTGTCAAAGAGCAGTGCAAGTGAGAGGAAGCAGAAAAGAAGAGGGACAGAAATAGATCAATGGTACGCTCTTACTCTGCATGAGTCATGTTCCTCCAGCGGGGTTTGTTGTTTTTGGGAGGTGCTCCTTGCCCTTCTGTTGGCATATTGCTGTCTGGAGGGGTCTTACAATGCTGGTAATCCTTAGTGAGGGTGAGCAGTGGGTACCGGCTGGGGTGACAGTCAGGCAGACACAAGCGCATATCTGTGTCCTCAGCCTAAATGAGAGTTCAGCGTCATTCAGAGGAGATTTAGGTGGCTGCTTATATTTTAATGTCATATAAGGTTGTAATGCTTGATCACACATCATTCAACACAACAGACAAGTGCGTGTAAATGTTTGCAAGGGTGTACACTCACTCTCAAACAGAAACGTGTGTTACAGGTGACCGGGACAAAATCGTGAAATGGCAAAGTGAAGTCAATATTCAGCGTTTCCCCACAGGCAGCGAGATAAACTACAGACAAAGAGCATGAATAGGTTAGAAGTTATTTAGAAATCAAGAAAAAAGTCAAACTGATTCCATCCATTATGTTTAGAAGTGCTTGGTGCTTTGTTTTACAGTCTAAAATCCTTTCATTTGGCACTAATATAACAAAGTATTAAAATAACTAACAGGCTTTGTTCAGACTCTTTAGATCTTTATAGCTTGAACAGAAAATCAATTTAAAAAAAAAAAAATAAGCTAAATATTTTCAAAAGAAAGCTAAAAATGTACCTTTTTAGTTTGGCACTAAAAATAGCTTCTCTGAAACATTCTTTGTAGTATGTTTTCTTTTATTATTACTTAGTAATAAGAATCCTGGACCCATATGTGATCATATATATGTGTACTTTGATGGACAAATCCATTTTTTTGTTATGCATTTTATGTGTACTACCTTTATCTTTTATTATCATTATAAAGTGTGTTCCATCTTTTATCTTATGTTATATTATGGAAATTTTATTTGTTCTCATGTGAAGTTCTTGGTACTTATTGTAATGTTTTGCTTTGTAAAGCACTTTGACCTGCATTTCCTAATATTTTCATAAAAGATAGAATACAAATAAAGTTTATTAATAATATTTAATATTCAATCAACCAGCAAGTATGAAAATAAATCAACATTACATATACAAAATCTAATTTAATCTAATCTAACAAATCCAAACTCCCATCATTCGGGATATTGTGTGTATGCAACCTCACATCAGTTTTGTCTTTTACATCTTACTAAATCACTATCAAAATGACAGACTGTCTAAACTGTGTGCAGTGTATACAAAGCCTTATTAATTTGTTAGATTTCCTACAGTGTTCACATTTCACAAACACTATACTAGTTTCCAGTGTCACATCCATTATGAAAGTCTCTCTCACCGTTCTCCTGCTGTTTGGTGGAGCAGTCAATCCAGTTGTGTTGATTGGCAGCCCAAATCATTTCAAACTGGTGAAAGAGTACCTTAAACTTCCACGAATATGGAACGAACGAGTAGATGTCCGGTTCACTGTCGCTGGCCCAGTCCTCGATCAGATCTGCAGATCAAAACAGGAGGAGGTCAACCGGAGGATGGAATTTAGACACATTAGTTACAGGTAAGAGAGAAACATTACCTGTGAAGAAGTTCTTCTGTGCATAGATGAAGTGGTACGTGGCTTTGTAAACCTCAATCTCACACTGCCAGGACTGGGGCATGTTCCACACGCGTGGATAGCTGGCTATGACATGGAACTGAGGAGTTGAAGGACAGCTGTTAGCATTCAGTATGGTTTATGCAGCTTAGCTTTAGGGCAGAATAATTAAGACATTTACAAGGACATTTAAGCAATTGTTTTCATTATACATACTATTACAATTATCATTAAAATAATTCAGAATTTATATTCATCACTTGTTTCAAAAGCCCAATACACTTCTATGCTGACGCTACAACGCTCCCCAAAGTGCTGCGTGGGTGAATGTCAGCAAAAATATGCAATATATGAATTATTACAAATATTACTACTCTAAATTCATGTTTTGTAACAAATTTCCCATCTTCAACAATAAATTTCAAGACAATTACTGTCAGATCTTAAATCGCCTGCAGCAAGCAATGTTCCAATTTTCTGAAGATTATCAGTTCTGTGCACTAAAAGTTTCAAGTTACTCAGCATATATTGAAGGGCTACGCTTGGAGTCTGTCTGATCAGGTCAGGTAAACATGACCTTAAACCAGCCTAATTATCCAGGGTGTCTTTAAGACAGACTAGTCAATTTTGAAAACACAGTTTTGCATAACACTTATAAACAATAAAATTATGTGCTGCACTCACAGCCAGCATTTCAGCCTCTAGCAGTGTCCTGTACAGCATACTGCTGGTTGCATCTACATGTAATAACTGGCCTTTAACAGTGGGAGAATAACCTAAACGGAAATAGAAAGGCAAAAATAGGTTATAAATAGTATGATATAAAACTCGGGAGGGCAAAACTGCAGTTTGTAATAATAATGAGTCAAGTTAATTTACATTAAACAAACAAAACCTGTCAAATGTCACCCTCATTAACTACTCCTGTTATTTTTCATAAAAGTTTGGAAGTTACCATTCTCCCCAACAGTCATGGGTATGTTGACCTCGAGGTAAGAACCTGCTCCTACATTCACATGGACCGCATTAGTCTCCTGTCAAGACAAATGGATTATGGGTTAGTGAGTAAACAAAGACAAAAGAGGATACACATTGTACCGTTGGCCCTAGCAAACGTTTATGCATAGGAGTGTGCCACTCAGAAATATGTATGTGTGTAAATACCCTGTTCTTTGTAAATAGCAGGTCTATTGTCGCATCAGCTATGATGTTCATACGCAGCTCAAAGGCAAGGATCTGTCGGGGTTTGCCTGGTGTGGCAACATCGCTCACTTTCATTGGCTGATAGTCTGCAGGCAGGAAGAACTTCCACAGGCTGTCTCTGTAGGGGTCAAATCACAATGTAATGAATGGAAGATAAAAGTATTCTCGTCAGTAAGTTTTTCTTTGCTTTTGAAAGAAATAAATACTTGCATTCAGCAAGAATGACAATAAAGACATTTATAATGTTACAAAAGATTTCTATTTTAAATAAATGCTGTTCTTTTGAACTTTCTATTCAAAGAAACCTGAAAATTTTAAGTAGCACAACTGTTTTCAATAAAAAGAAATGTTTCTTGGGCACCAAACCAGAAGAATGATTTCTGAAGGATCATGTGACACTGAAGACTGGAGTAATGATGCTGAAAATTCAGCTTTGCCATCACAAGAATAATATTTATTTTAAAATATACATAAAAACTGGAAACATTTATTTTTATATAGTAATAATATTTTACAATATCACTGTTACTACTGTAATTTTGATCAAATAAATGCAGCCTTGGTAAGCATAAAAGACTTCCTACTGACCTCAAACCTTTAAAAAGTAGTGAACCAATAGAAAATTACTAAATGTAAATAGCTGAGACAAAAAGGTCTATTCCTGCTGCTGTCTATTACAATAGTAATAATAATCAAACAGCAATACCGACCAGAAAAACAGAATATCACATAAATGTAATAGCTTTAATAAGCCTTCCACAACATGAACAAAACCACAAACATGTGAGCGTGTGCCTGTACCTCTGTCTGTCGGCCCATGGGCCATAGTTAAAGTCTGTTCCTTTGCCACACACGATGTCCAAACCCCAACATGGAGGCAAGTCCTGTAGCTTGGCATCTTCAGAGCAGACTTCTGTATCTCCATTCTCCAGTTCCTCTGGGACCAAACCTAAAAAACACACAGCAAACATTTGCAAAAACACTCTTATCACTGTTTATTCCAATATACCAAAAAACATCACCAGACCAGACCTTTATTCACAAAATAATGAAAGACAAAAAAATTAACCGGTCACAGTGATTACCTGGTTCATCCTGGTAGTAGTAGATGTCAACATCATTCGACTGCATGACCACAAAGCCTTCTCCCATGAGCCTCGGAGGTCTAGAGACAGGAAATCTCTTTTTAAACAACTTCTACATCACTCTAACAGATCATTAATCATTAGCAATCGAGCAGATGACAATCAAGACTAATCTTCTTGCATACCAATTCATTACATCAATGAAAATTAACTCGTGCTTACTTTCAGATAAACCATAACTGACATGGGAAAGAGCTTATCTATACAAAAAGCAATTAATATTCAGGTCATTATGTTAATATTACTTTCAATCTAAATTAAATTACACAGATCAGCGTGTATAATTGTTGTAACTAATGGAACAAATGAACAGCTCTGATTACTTAAACCCTCTACTTAAATAAACCACATTAATAACCTTTGATAATTATATTTTCTTATACTACGGGGCCGTTGCATGCTTGAAGCTGATTGGCTGACGAACGTTCTAAGGTGTGCAATTATTTTCAGGGAAACGCACAGCGAACGTAGTTCCAGGCAGGTCTTGACCGCATTACATGACCATATCACTTCGTCAAATTATTTGAGTTATTTCAAAGGTCCTTACAGCAAAAGAACCAAAACCCACAACGACACTGGCCAAACAAATAAATATAGCAAAATAAAAGGATAAAAACAACAGATCACGTCCATGTTTTTGCCACAAAATTACGTTTTATTATGTACGGAAAGCTATCTCTCCCGCTCTCTCTCCCTCACACATGCATAGACAGTTTGCACACACGCTAACATAAGCGCTAATGTTGTTAGCCCTACTCTGACGATTTTATCAGTTGTTTAACAACTTAAAAACTACATGACTTCTCACAAACGAGGTAAGAACAACGGCGCTGTTCATGAAGAAAATGAACTTAAAATTTCACTATAACTAGAGACATTGCTGCCGAACACTTTTGAGAGACGCACAGACTCACAGAGGTAATCTCTCTCTCTCTCTCTCATAACTTAGTTATTAACTGCATTAACTGCATTAGTCTGCTATCAACGGCTCAAGCCTCCGTTACTAGGTATAAAAAGACGTTTTGGAATTAGCAACGGAAGCGTTGGATGAGATGCAGAAGAAATAATCCTACTCACATTAGCGGTTTAAGTAGAAAAACCGGACGAATGCCTTGAAATATATCATCTGATCGATGTCTTGAGGTGTGGTAACCGTAGTATAAGCGGAATAATTGACTTCGGTCCGTTGAATTATTAGAAAAATAATGCACACCCGAGGTGCAACGGCCACTCCGCTTCGAGTCGTGACCGCATCACCACCTTGGGTGTGCATTATTTTTCAAATAATTCAACGGCCCGTCGTCAATTATTCCTTACTTATACTACGGGGCCGTTGCATGCTTGAATCCGATTGGCTGACGAACGTTCTAAGGTGTGCAATTATTTTCAGGGAAACGCACAGCGAACGTAGTTCCAGGCAGGTCTTGATCGCATTACATGACCATATCACGTCGCCAAATTATTTGATTATTTATATTTTCATATAACATAATACAAATACAGTAGAGTAAATTCATGTCTCAGGATGCAGTGAAAGACTACTGTATTCTCACTATACAACTCAACTTTTGTGTGTATAAGCAAAAATGTCTTCCTAGTATTTCCCTGTGGGTATTATAAAAGCGTATTTTATAAATAAAAGCATATTATAAAAACTGTAGTGGTGATTTGCCATTTATTCTAGCCCATTATCCTGCATCAATCCAGATATTTTGCCATATTCTCCTATTTTCTATTTATACACCATGTCATATGCACTGTAATGATCAACGGCCACATATACCTCATTATCACCTGTACACAGCACCTTCTCTATTTATACTACATGCCATTTGCGCTGAACTGGTCACTGGCCATCTATACTTCACACCATCTGCACTTAATATTATTTAAAGACTTTATTAAATCAGCTTTGTAGCCACGCGTGTTATCCAAATGCCAGTTTCACTTCAAAAGTTGACAGATTAACTTTTCAGAAATATAAGCAATTTAAATGTAAAGTCTGTAAACAGAAAATCACCAGAGATATTAATGACATGACTCATGAACCTATCCGAATTTCTGTTTTAATATGTCATTATAATAATAAAATGTCTTAATAAATACTGTTGTTTTGACATTTCTATTAATCAAAGAGCCATAGAAAATTTTGAACAAATAAAAGCAGCCTTGGTGAGCATAAAAGACTTCTTTCAAAACCCTAAAAAAAAAAATCTTATCAACCGCACACTTTTTAATGATAGTGTAAACAAAAGGCTATTTACCAAGAACAAATCAAGGGCTTGTCTGTTTCAGTAGTCAATATGTCAACACAAGAAATTGTGCTTACCTAGTGATTTCACACTCTCTCTAAATAATATACAGTATGCCTATTTGCACAACAGTTTAGATTATAGCTATTTCATTGGCTCTGTACTTGCACAAAGACTAGAGATTATTAGACTCACTCATCATTCTGAAGGCCCAGGTATCGCGGGCTGGGCACCAGCATGACACGGACGTTCTCCAGAGAACCCTTCACAATGTGCATGAACTGATCCAAGTGGCTGCTAGGTGGTTTGGTGGCATATGTCAAGAAGGCATCGTCAAAATTCATGCAGAGGGTCTGGGGAAGATGGTGATTACCGAATGCAACACGACCCTGAGGGGAAAACCAGCGAGAGTTATATAAGTTGAGGCATGGGAAGGTAAATATTAAGTAGATTTAATTCTTTGTTACAGTATGGAGTATGAATGACGCAGGTAGCAGTGTGCTGATGTCAGACAGGAAACGGGTGAATGGGAGAAAAGTTGACTGCAGAACTCACTGTACTGATATTGACTTTGATGACGGGGATGAGAGACCTCCAGGAAGATGACGGGTCCTGAGTCTCAGCTTTGATGTGAACACTTCAAAAACAACAAAAACACATTTTCATTCATGAGCACATTCGGATATGAAGTACTGCACCATTACTGTCTAAAGAGAAAAAAAAAAAACAATGCGAATGCCTCCAAGCCATTGTTTAGATTCAATTTAGAAAATTCAATGAACAATAAATCAATGGTTTTGTAGCCATCACAAATACTGCCTACATGCGGAAATGCTCAAACAACATGAAGCTAGAAAATTAAACAAACCCATTTAATTGCTAAGTAACACTAACATCTTGCTACATTGAAGGTGACATGAGTAATATCTGCACATTTTAAAAATCAACAAATTAAAAAAAAAAAAAAAAAAAAAAAAAAAAACACTTCCTGTTGTCAATTACTCAGCAAACAGAAGGATGGTTGGGCCAATGCTTCTATGTTGGGATGGTCAATGTTTACACTGAGGAAATCAGTCTATAAATAGCTTATTTGTAGTTGTTTCTGCATATTAAAAGCTTGTCCAAGCATTTCAACATTCAAAAAAAAAATCACTTCACCTTTAAACTTATGTACCAGAATCGAAGCCATTTTTTTCTCGTTTTAGTGCAATGTTTACCTCTCCAGGGATTTATCCCTCTGCTCTCGCCCTTTCTCCTCATCCTGGTGGAGCGGGATAAGGGTGGGCTCTAGGCCAAATATTTCCTGAAGCCGAGTGTACAGATCCGTGCGATTATACACGTGGAACTCAAATCCGTTAACCGTGACATAGAGCCGTGTCTCAGCCTTTGGGTCTAGAAACGGCAGAACTAACAATATATCAATACACATGCATTTCACCCACAATTCAAGGAGAATTGTCATTGAAAATAAAAGACTTTGTGGGATTTATGTTATGATTAAACATGTCCCTGAAACAACAAAATAAATCTGTCACAATTTGTGTGGGTTGTTTGTTATGCTTTTGCACTGACCATGTTGTTTCTGTTTGGGGTTGTACATCTTCCACCAACGAAATATAAGTAACCCATCTTGAATTCTGGAAAAAAAAGTTACCAACAGAGTAAATAAAGATGGGATATAACCAATAAACAAGGATAAAATGCTCAACACCAAGACAACAGTAATAAGTAGAGTGTCAAAAAAGCAATGGAGCATAAAAAGGACTTCGATAAAAAGGACAGAGTTTGAATTACTCTGTGTTGCGTACCTGATCGACATGTCTTCATTGATGAAATAGACATCTCGGAACATGACCTTGCCAGACAGCACAGAGAATGAAAATGAACCTGGAAAATAAATAACTAAATGTATGAAACAGAAAAATCAATCATGAAAAAAATGAGCAAAAACAACAATATTGAGGCTAACTCACCGATGTGTATGTATCCATTCTTATAGAGACGGTTAATGATGAGGGTGAGGATGAGTCCAATATTACGGGAATTGTAGTATGTCAGGTATATGATCCATCCACATGACATAATAGTGGCTGTGTAAAACATAAATCCAAACACAATATACACATAAACCACCATCCTTAATAACCGAGTAGGCTATCAGCCTTATCGAGCAAATAACACAAGCTAAACTAGTCACCTGCAAGAGATCAACACTACTGTTTAAAAGTTTGGGGTTGGTAAGATTTTTTTTAAGGTTTCTTGAACAAGTCTCTTATACTCACCAAGGCTGCATTTATGTATTCAAAAATACAGCAAAAACAGTAATAATGTGAAATATTATTACAATTTCTTAGAACAGTTTTCTATTTAAATGCGTTTTAAAATGCAGTTTAATTCCTGTGATGGCAAGACTGAACTCTCCGCATCATTACTCCAGTCTTCAGTGTCACATGATTTTTCAGAAATCATTCTAATATGCTGATTTGCTGCTCGAGAATTATCTCATTATTATTATTAACGTTGAAACTTATGCAGCTCAGTTTTTTTGTGGATGATTGAATACCTTTGATACAGAATACATGATTCTTTGATGAACAGAAAACAGCATCTTTTTTAACAGTGGATATATCCTAAAAGTATAAAAGAAGACATATAATGAGAAATACTGAATCCAAACTTTTGAACAGTAGTGTATAATACAGTGTCTGTGCCGAACATTGTGTCATGTCAACTTGAGGCGGTGTACTCTGAAAGCAGTGAATCTGTAAGTAAACGGAGTTATACGAATATACATTTACAAACTATTTAAATTAGGCCAGAAGCATCACAAGCTGGCTTTGATGCATCGGTTAAAATATGTTTACATATAGATCAAAGAATGATATTTGTAAAGAAAATCATTTTATTTTAGACAGATGGTGGAAATAAACTAGTCTAAAACGGAATAGGTGCGTTTGTCAACTTAAGGCCCAATGCGATGCACTAGGTACCTCCGGTCTAGACATTTTTCTAATTATGATCTGCAGAACAAAAACAATTTCTAAATCACATTAGCTGCCCACTTACCCACAAGGAGCCACACAAAAGTGGAGTTGCGTCTGGTGAGGTAGTCATCTAATTCATTATAACTGGGGAAACTGGTGTTGGCTTTCTCCATGGTTACACCCCACTGCAGATAAGCAGAATAGACATCACTATCAAATTACACATGGTTTGCATCAACCTCTGACTTAAGACAACTGCCAATCTGCAATCAGCAGACTATTCACAAACACAGTGTGCAAAAAGCGAGGTTCTTTGGCTAAAGACAGAACTAGCTCATTAACTTTCCTAAAGTGATCCACCATCTTGGAAAACATTCACATAATTAGGACTCCATGTTGTGTACGGCACAATGTTTTTAATAAACTGTTGGTAATGTAATCTGATTGCATTTTCAGTCATGTGAGTCAGTTTTGAGCCTCTTATAGTGGAGCGCTTTTGCTACAGTGTTGGCAAAATAATCTGAATTTAGCTCTCGTGGAACAGTGAGAGAAAATCTTTGAGGAATAGTTTACCAAAAATGAAAATTTGCTGAGAATTTACTCAGACCATCCAAGATGCACGATTTAGTTTCTTTGTCAGAACAGATTTGTAGAAATTTAGCCTAGCATTGCATCACTTGCTCACCAATGGATCCTCTGCAGTGAATGGGTGCCGTCATCAAACATCACAATAATCCACAAATAATGCAAGTAATCCACAAACTGTGTTTGTAATAAACAAATCCAATTGTTAAGACTTTAATTTCAACTGTTGCCTCCACCAAAAAAATCCTCTAATTATAATATTGCTTTCTCCAGTAAAAATTCAACTCATCAAACAGGAGAGAAATATGTACAGATCAAGCATCATTTACAAGCAAAAAGAGTGCAAAACAGTTCTAAACAAATATATTGGTGGATTCTGATGTGAGAGGACAACAGGAGACTTTTTCACTGGATGAAGCGTTATTATGGATAATATGGACTACTATGTTGGCCAGAAGTGACAGTAATGTTGAAATTATGAATTTGTTTATCATAAAAACACAGCTTTTTGCTTCACAGACACTAACTGATGGACGTGTGGTTTACTTGAGAATTATTGTAATGTTTTTCTCAGCTGTTTGGACTCTCATTCTGACGGCACCCATTCACTGCAGAGGATTCAGTGGTGAGCAAGTGACGTAATGCTACATTTCTCTGTTCTGATGAAGAAACAAACTCATCTACATCTTGGATGGCCTGAGGGCGAGTACTTTTTTGCAATTTTTTATTTTTGGGTGAACTATTCCTTTTGGTTGGACAACAGAAATAAAGCTGTAAGGGAAATGTGATGGACAAATATTTGAAATTCTTAAGAAAGAAACAGCTACAGTAGAGAAACCAACACAAAAGTGCCATTGCTGGCAGACTAATTACTGTGAATTGCGCCTTTATCTGATATGTTAGCAGGTTTGAAAAGGGAGAAGCAAATCCGCATGTAATCCATCTTAAATCCAAAATAACTCAAATGAACCTTAAACCTGCAACTGTAAGACATTTGTAAACAGAACCACTTAAACAACATAAGCTCTATCCATTCAGCTGTAAACACTTATTCACGCACTCTACTCTTACTTCGGCACATACCCACAGACTACTGTGTCACACTATTTAGATCATTTATCATATAAAATTTCATTTTACTATGTCCAGCAGCAATAAATTCGGCAGAAAATCAATCTGTCAAATGCATGAATGTAAAACAGCTCATCCAGGCAATTAAAAAAGCAGCCACAGGCACAATGCTCAGCATATGATTCTTGTATTATTTGCATGCAACTCTTTTAACACTTGGCATGAACATCTGTGTGACCGTGAAACCAGAAGCTGTGTTATTTGTAAAGATATATTGCTTTCGATAATGCTTTTTTATTCTAGCGTGACAGGTTTGTCCAGACAGCTCTCAGTATGACATCATTTTCCGATGAAAAGATACAATGTGGCCCGACCAAACATAATGATGTCAACCCATCATGTGACAGAAGCAACATGTTAAAAAATAATGAGATTCTGTAGTGACTTATCTGTGATTCTATGATAAAAACAGCATATAATCTACAACTGAACATTACCGGGTGAGCTCAATATCAATGATATGTGATGCTTCTTCAAGTCAAGACACATCCTTCATCTCAGCCTACTTTTCAGGCTTACACAAGAGAAGAATCCGTTTGAATTAGTGTCGAGGTTGACTCTAGTCTAACCCCTGTAAAGTCAAAAATTTAAAGCTAGACGAAGTCTGCTATTGAACAACAGGAGCAGTCTTTAAATCTAAAACAGAAACGGCCGCTTCCATTTCCTCAACTCTTCAAAAAAAGTTGTGCAAGTATTTGAGCAATAACTCATGTAGCTACCACCATAACTTTCAACATTAAAGGTGCCATATCAGTAATCTTTTTATTATTAAAAAGTCCACATAAAGCTTTTGAACTAAAACAGTCCAAATTTAGGGTAGACAGTTATAACAGCATAAAAGCCAAATTTTTTGATTTATATGACATTTTCTGGGTAAATACCCTCTTTACATGCACTTTTTAAACGCAACCATTTTGTCAGACACTCTATTTTAAAGGCTGACTTATATTTATTGTTAAAAATGCTAAGATTGAAAAACATTTAAATAGACAATTTCTGGGTAATTTAGTAACAACTTGAAATATTAAATAGTATATTTAATATTTATAATGCCAAGTTTGAAGGTGCAGGTAGAACTGACAGGCTGATACCCAAAATCCCTTGCACTTGAAACATTTAATTTTGTGTGTTTGGTCAAAACATGAGGAAATAAAAGGATATGTGCATTTATTTGTTATTTAGAATTATTTAGAAAGGATAAAATGTCTCTTATGAGGATTTTATGTTTTCAGTCCTTTAATCCACTCAACCACCAATTGCTTAGCAGTTTTGTGTTCACTGGGCATCAATGCCACACAGTTGTGTAAACTAGTTTCTTAAAGTTAGACTAGTAGTTCATTCACCCCCCCATTTTACTTTCAGCAATGACTATTCTTAAGCACTTTCTAAGTTAAAATGAACTTAAAATGAATGAACAGCCAGTCTACCTTTTTAAAAAAAAAAAAAAAGGTAAAAAAAAGTTGGGAAAAGCTGGATGCCTTTTTTTTTTTACCTATTCAACCCCAACTCCTATTAAAAATAATATAAATTATTTTTATAGTTTGTGAGCCACTGTGCTTTGCTACAAACTGCTTTTTGGCTGTTGAGTCAGTCCCTCCTCCTTCAATAAAAGCATTTTTACCAAGCCTGCATTACATAAACACAGAATTAACAAAATCCCCACTGAATCACACACAATCTGTTAAGAATTATGATAGACCTTGCTAAACACAACCCTTAACAACTTGCAGAGCTGTAGGTGCTACACACAGCCAGGAAAAACTCTGGTCTGGTGGAATCTCTTACACCTTTTACTTTTTAGGTCCCACTATTATTGTTTTTAACAACTATGTACTTACATCAAAAATTAATTGTTAGGTACAATCAGAGCTGGGTAGTAACTGATTACATGTAATCTGGATTACGTAATCAGATTCCAAAAATTAAGTACTTGTAATTAGAGTAAGTTACATTTTAAAATACTCGTAATCAGACTACAGTTACTTTTTTATGGATTACATGATTACATATTCACACAATAGCAATAAATTATTCATAATTAATTGATTCTCCCTAATTTCTCTTTTTCATCTTTTACATTTTCCTTTCTAAAATAGCCTACCGATTATATACATTCAGAAAGTCCAGTTTTGTGGACATACACACAGTCATTAGTCAGGTGACATTTGCATGTTCACAGTTTCTTTGATGTTGATTAATGGTCACATGGCAATTTTTTTAGTAAGTGTTTTATTTTAATTGCTATTTTAAAACAGTGCCTGCGTCCCAATGTGCATACTATCCATCCTAAATTCTATGTGATAGTAGAATGTCTATAGAAATACAAAGACGGTTCACTCCTATACTTATGAATTGGAGAAAGTGCAACACACAATATGGAGGAATAGTCCCACCTTCTAAATGAAAGAGCCAATCGCTGATTGAAAAAATCATTGCGTCACTGCAGCGCCCGTTAGAATCTCCGGTTCCCATAGGATAGAGGCTAGACCAGCCGATGCGCATGCGTAGTCATAGGCGCGTTATGACTGTGCATGCTCATTGGCTGGTCTAGCCTGAAAAATAAGCTTTTTAAGAAACAACATTCATGGGGCAATTAATTTCAGATTTTTGTTGCTGATTTGATGTATGTAATTTAATTGCGAGTTCAGCAAGCAGTTCCTGAGTTAAGATAGGTATTGGTCTTGTATGAGCTGCCCAGAGGCATTGCAAATATGGCCGCCGAGTGAAGAGACTTTCCTTGAAAGGGACTTTGTTTTAAAATTATTTATTTTAATTTGAATTTTTTATGATTTAATTAATTGTCAGATTTTCATTAAACTCACAACCCCCCCTGCAGTTCCTTTACGAACCCTAGTTTGGGAAACCTTGATGTAATATTATGTTTAATGCACTTCATGTTGTAAATTACAATGAATGGAACAAGTTTTCTTACACTTTGCATTTTTTTATATCATTATGGTACAAGATAATGCTATTTAAATCAATGTGATAAACGAGTTAAATCAAAAGTAATCTAAAATTAATCCAAAAGTAATCTGATTATATTACCTAAAATGTGTAATGTAACGGATTACATTACTGACTACAATTGTTGTCATGTAATCTGGAATCAGTAACGGATTACAATTTGTAAGTAATCTACCCAGCTCTGGGTACAATGTACCTATTGTGCCCATGTTGTATTGCAAACACATTTGATGATATTAAGGTGGGATACAGTTAAGGGTGGGTTAAGGAGCAGAAGTAGGGTCAGCAGTGTAATTATATACGCATTAACTACAGAACTTAATTCCATATGTAACTACATGAAGGTATCTTTTAATGGGGTCATGAACTGCCTTTGTTTTTTATTTTGTACTGTTCTCTGAGGTCCACTTATAAAGTTATCAAGATTTTTACATCAAAAAACATCATAATTTAGAAGTAATAAGCTATTTTAACCCCCTTCATCAGAACGCTCTGTTTGAATAGACGTGGTGTATTGTAGACTCACTGCTATGATTGGCTAACAGCTGTGTATGTTTGACAGCTTCTGTGATTTAGGTCAAAAACATATAAATATCTCAATATATATCAGTAAAATGAAGTGAACAAAGGACAGACGATAACACTGACGCGGTCTGGATCATTCAAGTTCATTCAATCTTTCCTAACGCTGGAATCGGAAGGAAGGCAAAGCAAACACTGTTTTTCCACAACTTGGCACTGCTCTGTCTTGTCTTTAGAGCCATCTTTACCGTTTGGTTTCTGCATAGACCTGCGCGTTCACCTCTCTTGGAAACTACATGCATGAGTCGGTGGGCGGAGCTAAACAGACAGTGATGTCGTAGCAGGCATTGATCATCATCTTTTTTTTTTTTTTTTTAAAAGAGCAAAATATTCCAAAAGCTGTCGTTTTGGAAGACTGGCTTCAGTATAAGCTGTTTCTAGTATAACAAGAAAGTTTTGCGTTCTGAAACTTGAAGGATATTTTTATAACACAATGACCTCTTACATGTCAAAAGAGCAAGGGAATTCTGGTTTCTCAGTTCATGACCCCTTTAAATAATAGTAAACGATAAAAAGCATGCGTGTACACAATAAGTACATTGTATAAACTGATTAATTTAATTTAAAGACGCTTGATAGAAAGTGGGTCCAACTTTTCATTAATCTGCAGCAGTGTCATGGTTATAAACATATCCACCAAACTAATGTTTAAGCAAAATAGCATTTGCTCAGGTTTGCATTCTTTTAGTTTGATGTGAATGCCTGATAACAAATAATGCAGTACTGTTCAGTAGAATTCCTTAGATCAGTTGTGGCATGTTCTGCTCTGAACTAATATTGCTAAAAAGAAGTTACACAAAAACAAATCATTCAAATACATCAAGTACTGCATTTGGACTAGTTATTACATGGCCAATCACAGCATGTTTCCAACTTAGCTAGGTGTGCTTGCCTGTACACCATAATAAAATCAATTTTATGTCCATGTACTTCATTTATTAAATAACATCATAATAAGCGAGATAATGTATAGTTAGCCAGCCATTACAGCAAAATAAACTGATCGGGACCATGACAGAAAACAGCATCTTAATCAAATAAGTAAACAAATTTACTGTTCAGCACATCATACAAATGTGCCTGAGCAAAGATTTGTAACCCTGTACTAATTTACACAAAAGATCCTGGGTATCATATACCAAGTCTACAATTTAAAATAACTGGCAGAAAATTAACTATTAATGTGAGCGTCAAAATGAAACTGAAACAGAGATGCTAACACCTGTGCAACTCTAGAATCCAGTGTCAGCTGAGTCTAATTACTCGGTTATCCAGTGCATTAACATGACAGGATCACAGCAGCTCACTGTAGTGCTGCTCTAACAAACACACGGAATTAATTCCAGCCAAAAAAAATAAAGAAACTACATCTTATACAACGCATTCTATCCCATAAACGGCTTCGGCAAAAGGTGAGGCATGTTACACAATAATGGAGCTCATTATTTCTATATGTAACAACTGGACCATTGTGCGTCTACGTCCTACAGGCACCAAAGCGTTTCTGAATAATAAACTGTAGAATAATGAAACTCAAATGTGTACAATTCACCCAGATTAAAGGTAAAAAATAAGACGGGATAACATTAACCCATACAAAACAAGCGACACGATGATGATGATGATGATGATGATGATAATGATGAAGATGATTTTGAAAGAAAGTATTAATTACGCATTCGCTCTTGGCATGTCAAGCACAACCTTTTAATTATTGTAAACAGCAAGATCAGATATAACTGAACATTAGTACTTGGAAATATGATCATATTTAATGCAACGGACAGATGGCTGTGTGGCGCTTGGGCTCAGCAGGTGATCCAGGATCAAATCCAGACAATCTCTGCTGTCTCGTAGGCCGCAGTCCGTGATCACACATACGACCTGTTTGGGAACACGCAGCGTACCTACCTCGCCTTGTAGAGTGTGGAATTACATTTCACGTTGCCATGATCCTTAGAGCTGTTCTCTCTTACTCCTCTCAGGCGACAGCACCCATTTCTCAAACGAGTTCTTTTCCGGAGTATTTACATGGACAACGCTTGTGCTTCCTGTTTTGTGGTCATGTGCCAGCTGTAACCAATCACAGATCTGTTGTGGACGACAGAGCCAATCAGAGGGCGAGGTCATGGAACCTTGGCGTGAGTGACATGGAGAGCAGCCAATAAAATGTAAGACATTTGTGTCAGGTTGAACAAAAAACTCGAATCAGTAGATTAATGAACTGTCAAGGAGGGGGAAAGAAAACGCTGATACAGTTATTAAGATTTTTACCAAAGTAAACAAAAAAACAAATTATTTAAATATAATTGAAAATATTTTTCTCAAGGTATTGACTTTATCTGTGGTACGTTAATATGAGATTATCTAATCATGTAAGATATGGTTAATGCATTAAATGCACTATAACCATTTATTTATTATTAGACATATATAACATTGAACAGTGCTGTCAAGGCTGGAAAATATTTTACTGAATATTAAAATGTTGTAATATATTAGTACATTTAAGCCTTTTTGTAAAAATCCTTTTGACAGAACTGACTTCAACTACCTTTGCCACTGTACTGCAAATAAAATCAATAGATTGTTCTTTCTTATTCTTTTCTGTCCAGCCCAACCCTTCAAAACTACAGAAATAAAGTGAACTATTGTCTCAAATCATAATCCCCATATAAGCCTCAAAAACTATTTTTTCTTTATTTAGAACAGTGAATAATTAAAGGATTTTAACAGGTGCAATCAAATAAGTCATGTTTCACAAACAAAAGGCAAACTTTATTAAGACAACACAGTTACAACTTGAAATATATCAATATACATGTCAGTTTAAAATAAACTTATGATTATGATTTCATAAATAGTCCAAAATATTCAGAACTCCATTTATGTCTTGAAAAAACATTAGGAGTCTACCATTAATGCAATGTTTGTTTGATATATAACATACATAGCAGTGGAGTAATATCTTGTGGAAGAACACTTCAAAATGAAAGCAAGATGTCTATGGGGCCCTTCCTGTTATTTGCTGACTTCCTTGCACATTATACACCAGAGATTTGGCCTTATGAGTCAAGTTGTACTTCGCTTTTCCCACATTTCCACCAGCGTTCCTATATTCATGCCCCAAGCCAGATGCGAAAGTATGAGCCATTTAATTAACCACTAGTTTAGTTTGTTAGACTCAAGTAAAGGAACAAAGAAAATTCTCCCAGTAAATGGGGTTCTGCAAAGTAACACATCCGTCATCCGTAAAGTTCACAGACAATCATAAGTAAAAGGCCAAGGAAAGTTATTACAGAGTAAAGGTTACATTAATTAAACCATATTTTAAATTACTTTATGGTGTTCCAATTTAAACGAGAGGTAAATCATGTCCACAGAAGACAAACTTAGAGTGGGATTAAAATTACTTCATCTTTGTTCCGTGCCATGTTACACATCATCAGTTTATTGTGCTGTGAATGAAGGTATATGTTGGTTAGCCGTTAACCAAAAAGCCATTAAGTGTGAGATCCAAACATTGTTTGTACAAGTGTCTCATATGGCCATTCAAGAATCTCATACGCACAAAATCTTCTTCACTCAAATACGAATTAATCAGCATCACTAAGCAGGTTATCATTATTTTAAAGCACAAGTGAATCAGTCGATATTTCAGCAGCAGGTGTTGTTCAGAAGGCTGTAAACAAAAAAGCGCATAATAAATATACTAAAATAAACATCAGGATGCAAGAGTGTCCTGTGGTGTGATGAGCACAGGGTTCAGAGGTCAGAAGTTGATGAGGAGGTCACGTTCCTGCACACTGGTAAGGAAAGACTTCCCAAAAACAAAGGAGTGAAGGCCTGCCCGCAGCTTCTCCGCCATCGCCATGAT
>JAFVLL020035395.1:0-15957 GCA_021397915.2 Tor tambroides
AATTAGAGGCCATTAAGAGACAACAGATAATTATCACATCTCTGCCATCACTGTCAATCACGGCTCCACAGAAAAAAGCAACCAGAGAGAGAGAGAGAGAAGGTGCACTCGTGGAGCATTTATTTATTTATTTATTTATTTATGGTCTGAAACGTCTCAGGTAACAGCGATCGTCCGGCTTCTGAAGGACGTTTCATAAATAGCAGCATTCTGGCAGTTTATCACAATGAAGCGCGATATTACGGGTCGTGTCTCATGCTCAGGTTTGCAGTCACGCTCCTCTGCCGAGATCTTCATTTGTCCTTTATAAAAATACCCGGGTTGATCGACAGTCCCTGGAAATGAGGTCGTGTATCATTCTTACATCACAAAGCATCATCGCTGACATCACAAGCTCTCCCGAGTGTGAAACATCAACCGTCCGTTAGAAGAAGACATCTGAAGTCCACTCCAGTCAAAGAGGACGGAGGACAAACGCGCATCAAACGCAGACACTTTAACCTTCATAGCCTTTATTTGACCGAGATGAGATCCTAAACAAGCCTCTTTTACAGGAGGGTCATTATTGCGAAATCAAATGCAGAGATAGTGGCTTATAATGTAAATAGGCCTAATAGTAGCCAAAAAATTAAATAACAATTCTGATCTTTTCTAACAACAACAACAACATAATCGTTCAGTTCAAATATGATGACAATAAATTATAATTACTCAATTATTTATTATTAATTAATAAAAATACATTTTCTTTGTAATTTTATTATTCTATAAACATTATTTTAGCTAATCCAAACAACAATATCTATTTTTCATGAATAATAAAAATTAAAATAAAAACTACTAAATAAATAAATACATTTACATATAATTAATACCAAATATGTATTATGTTGTATTCTATAAATAATAAAATAAAATAAAATTGAATTATTTATTATTAAACAAAAACATAAGTAATAAAGGAAAATATTTATTATTTTATGATTCTATAAATATTATTTTATTATCCTATTTACTTTATTATTCTAGTTTATTATTTATAAGGCTATAAACTGGGCATGTATTTAAATATTTAAAATGGAACAATAATAAATGAAAAAAAATATTATTTTAGTATTCAAATCCATACATATGCGTCATTAAATAAATGAATACATTTATATATAAATAATAAAAACATATTGACATATATAAAACATAAAACATATTTCTGAACTGTAATACTGTCATTTTCTCATTTCTGAAGTACACCATATATAATAAAGTGTGTGTGTGTGTGTGTGTATAAAACTTTACATATATACACACACAATATATGTATATATATATATATATATATATATATACACACACACACACACACACTTTTAGGACCACACTAGCTTATAGATTATGCTTCAAAACTACCAGACATGGACTAAAAGCCATAAAAGTTTTATTTTAATCACAATGCATCCAGTCTGAACTGGTCACTGAGCAGAAAAACTGAGTATATGCATCTCATTTGGAAATGTGCACTCATAAAAATCAAACACTCTTATCCAATAATGCCATAATGCAATTACAGTATGGTGCCTGTTAATTAAAATGACATTTACGCAGTGAACTTCATTATTAGCACACTTATCACTGATACCAGTGCATGGGACAGAGACAGTAAACGCTCAGGAGAAAGTGCGTCATACAGTGAGCCGAGCTCTGGAGAGAATATCAAGTGCTCTATAGAGAGAAGATGAAGCGCACTGCTGAGGGACAGACAACGGAAATGAAATGTTTTTGAAGTCGTTACTGAAGCACAGCAGTGTTTGGAGGAAAAACAAGACTTCTGGTAAATAACCTGCCTTTTGTCTGATGTATTTCCCAACACAGACACTTCAAACCTTTAAGATGGACTATAAAGCACAAGAACACATGGTCATCCAGTGCATGGTTTCACTTTATAGTGCTGATAGCAGAGTGATAAAGTATTAAGTGTTCCTGGATCAACATCATCTAAATGGACTAAATTCCTGTCAAACCCCATAACCGTAAAAGTGATAGTTTAACCAAAATTGAAAATTACACCATTTACGCACACTCACGTCATTCAAAACCTGTATGACTTTCTTCTGTGGACAACAAAAGATATACATTTGGTGAAAATGAACAACAGCGCATCAACACAGAAGTCATGTATCCCACAATGCAATGCTCTTAAATTAACCTTCTATTTATAGTGTTATGAATAGTGTTTCAGCTATGATATAATGTTTCAGCTTTGATTTTTAACTTGTTATATGAACTCATTTTTTGTTTGGACTCACAGAAATGAGTGTTTTGTTCACACATACAGTGCCCTCCACTAATATTGGCACCCTTGGTAAATCTGAGCAAAGGCGGCTGTGAAAATAAATCTGCATTGTTTATCCTTTTTATCTTTTATTCAAAAAATTCACAAAATTCCAACCTATCATTGAAGTAAAACAATTGAAAGTGGGGGGAAAATCTCATTGTGAAATAAACACTTTCTCTAGTTCATGTTGGCCACAGTTATTGGCACCCAATTATTGCAACGTCCTTTTCTCAGGGTAACAGCTCTGAGTTTTCTCCTATAATGCCTGAAGTGTTTGGAGAACACCTGATAAGAGATCAGAGACCATTTTCTTCATACAGAATCTCTCCAGATCCTTCAGATTCACGGCTCCATGTTAGTAATTCTCTTCAGTTCACCCCACTCATTTTCTGAAGGGTTCAGGTCAGAGGACAGGGACAGCCATGATAAGATTAATTTTGTGCTCGGTGACCCATTTTTGTATTTATTTTGGTGTTTGTTTTGGATTGTTGTCCTGGTGGAAGATCCAAACACGGCCCATTATAAGATTTCTAACAGAGGATGTCAGGTTTTGATTTTTTTTTCTCTTGTTGGTATTTGATAGAATCCATGACGCCATGCATCTGAACAAGATGTTCAGGACCTCCGGCAGAAAAACAGGCCCACAACATTAAAGATCCAGCAGTATATTTAACCTGTGGACATGGGGTACTTTTTTTTATCCCTGTTTGTACTAAACTCATCTGGTGGGTTTGCTGCCAAAAAGCTCTTTTTTCCAGTTTCATCTACCATAGAAGCCAGTGTCATTTGAAGTTCCAGTCGTATCATGAGACAGGAAGTGAAGCTAACTTTGGATTCGGAGATGCCTTGATGCCTTCCTGCCTTGGAATGCTGCCTTCGGAGGCAGCATTTTTCAGTATTCGGATGCAGCCATTGTGTCATGATCTCTAGCTGGAGTGCCCGTGATTTCCCATAATCCTTTGCCCAGACTCATTAGCACTCACTACTTGCACCTGTGTCTCATTTACCCTGTCTGCTCACCCTGTATAAGTCTGGTTCAGTTTGTCATTCTTTGCGAAGTCTTGTGTGTCATTGCTGCAATTCTATGCCTTGTTCCATGTTTCCTCTGGTTCCTGGTCCTGTTACTCTGCCTGTCTTTTGGATTAACCCTTTGTCTGTTTTTGCCCTGTTGTTATTGTTTGGATTGATCACCTGTGTATGACCTTTGCCTGATTTGGACTCTGTTTGTGGATTACCCTTCATTAAATACACTGCATTTGGATCCTCTACCTTCGTGTCTTGGAGTAGTTCATGACACATTGATACTGTTGTAACAGTCTGTTTCCAGACCATTCAAAAAAGATCATCAGATCCATCTCATGGAAGTCCATCCGTCTATCCTGACATTCATTCAATGTGAGCATTATTGGCAAAACCCAGTGGCCGTTTGTCCCAGTGGTGATGCTGGTAACCGATGAACTGTGACTTTAAAACAATCAGAGTCCATCAGCCTGTGGCTACACTGTATGATTGACTATCTGTGTGTGTGTGTGTGTGGTTAACACATGAAGCCACCAGACACAGTTTAACATCTCACTCATTACTCTTTCTGCCTCCTAACGTTACAGTACACACTCCCTGGAGAGCGTGTGTGTGTTGTGGCGAGGGAGAGGTGCGAGTCTATATCGGGCTGTGTTCCAGCCAGTAATTGATGATGCGTAAGCAACAGCCTCCTTCTGATGATGCGTACACAGCTGAGACCCACATCTCACAAAAACACGGCCAGCTCATATTTCATCCCAAAAATTAAATGAAGAAAATGAGAAATTATGTTACGTAACGTAAAAAAAGCCTGTTTTTTGAACCATTAAAATTTTGTTGCATTGAGACGTTATTTGCATGCCAATTAAGCACATTTGTCCTCATAATGGTAATGCAATCAAAACATTTTACTTTGCAGTTTTCTTTTTTTTCAGTTGCATTTAACTGTATCATTAGTATAAATTAGCATAATATGTTATTTAAAACAGTATGAACACAGTACAACAAAAACGAACCTGTCAAAATGTTCTATTCAAACAAAATACACACATATCTATCTATCTATCTATCTATCTATCTATCTATCTATCTATCTGTCTGTATAAATTTATAGCTTTATGCTAAATGCTCTAAATTATTTATTATTAAATGTATTAAATTATTTTAAACTATAATATATAATCATATTTTATTTATTTATTTATTATTATTTTTGCATTAAAATCATGAGAATGTGAATTTTTACATCACAATAATGAATATATAATGCAAAACTCCTAATAGTCCTAAAATAATAGTCCTCCTAATAGTCTTTTTCTGCAGCAATTCATTTTTAATGACTAAAAATAGTACACATTTGAAAGAAATAATAATAATAATAAAGTAAAATAAAACAATAACAATTTGTTTTAATTTTGGTATGAATATGATCTAGGTGTGTTCTTTACAGGTTTATAAGTTTCACTCAAAGAGGGAGGACAGGCAACTTATTTTCCTCTCGACACACACACACACAGCTCAAATCCCCAAAGATCTGCATGGATTCATCAGAGAGACACACCAGGATGCTGTTTGACCCAAGCGCTGTTTTCCTGAACTTTTGTCTCATTGAGATTCAGATAAAGTTTCCTAATCATGAACGGGGTCAGTTTTATGGAACGATATTGTATGTGATGGGAAAGAAATAATTCATTTAATGCATTTGCTCAGATTTTCAGCCAGCTCACCAAGTGGCCTGTCCCAGTGTGTGAGCTGAAATTACACGGCTGTGCACACAGGAAATGAATTCAACGCAAACACAGTAAACAACATGAAAAGTTTATTGCGAAATTAACCAAATCATTATCACTAATCAACACGCCGGAGCCAAAAACTCACTCAGATGCGCACATATTAATGCATGCAGTAAGAGCAGGGTACGTGCTGCATGTCAAGATGAGATCTCAAATCTCAATAGATGGCATTAAAGCATTATGTATGGTTGACTAAGCAGTCAGTGAGGTGATGTTATGGGCTGTTTTCTTGAAGGAAAGAGAGTGCTTTGAACTCCACGGTAAGTTTCCCTCTCGCTCTGGGTGTGTGTTCACATAACAGCTCTCATGTGATATGAGGTCAAAAGATTACACATGATTTAAATTCATTTCCTGATGAGAAAACCAAAATAAACCTCAATTTCCATAAATGCTTGCAACAAAGGTCGCAAATGGATTCATTAATATCCATAGCGTAATATATTTATTTTCTATACACACTGCAGAAATCCAAAATAAATCTGGATTATGAAAAATATTTTTTTCTTTGTCAGATAACCTATTGCAATAGCTTATTTTATTCATTTAAATTCATTTACATTAACAAAAGTCATTTTTAAGTGTCAGGTCATATATATTATATACATGTATTTATTTTTTTTATTTTTATTAATTGTTATGTATATATAGTGTACATTATTTTTATTAATAAATATACAAATGAAGATTAATAAGAATACCTTTTAATTTAGTAAAATATTTATATATTTTGTAAATTAATGAATAAAAATTATTATTATTATATTGTATACATTCTATTTATCAATTAAATAATTAAAAAACAAACAAAATATATAGCATACATTATTTTTATTAATAAATATATACAAAATAAATTTATTAAAATGTATATATATTTAATAAAATAATAATAATAATAATAATAATGCATATATTTAATTCCATTTTATTGTACATTCTTGTAAATGTACATACATATAAATGTTTTTGTATGTCTCTTTGCTTTTCCAGTTTGGATTAAGATTAGTTGTATTCATTTTACAATGCAGGCCCATAACAAATGAACTCTGATAAAAGCCAGATTATATTTAAGTTAAGCTTTGAAATTTGTTGTGAAAGTTCTGATTGCTAACCGTGAGGAAGTCAGTGAGTTCGCTGTTGAGAAGTTCCTTCAGCTCTCCTTTACTGAGTTTGTATTTGTCTCCCTCGCTCCCTGAGTAGTTGTGAAAGACGGTGATGAGCGCATCCATGGCTCCTTCCAGTTTACTGGGCATTACTGCTGCAGAGCACCTGTGGAGCAGACAGGAGACATGTTCACTTCAGACCGACCCGCTGCTGGTCATGCATAACTATTTTGTGGCCATATTTTTTAACAAACACTTCAAAAGTGTCATAGTATTTAATTTTTTTTTTTTTTTTTGGACATGGCAGAATGTCAGTACTAGGGCACACAAAATAATAATCATCCAGTACCGTGATGTACATCAAAGTACCATCAATCTCCAATGGTACTCCCACAGCAAGGTTAGAAAACATTTTAAAGGCACAAACTTCATTTTAACAAGTTACTGGACATCTTTGCAATATTAACTGAGGTCTAAAGTTTCCTGGCAAAGAGAAAAATGTGTCTTACCTCGTTGAGAGCTGAGAAGTGAAGTTCTGTGTGTTGGTGAACAAACTGTTTTCAGGAGTGGATGAAGTTGTTTTTGAGTAACCTGTGCAGGAAAGACCCTCCTTTGTTGTCGTGACGATGTACGATAGCTCAGGTGTCGTACCATAGTAACCCTGTGATCTCAATCCGCACCCTGCCACACACCTGCACTGAAAACACACTCCAAATAAAAAAGCAACGGCCTCCTGAGAGCCCTCCACACACACGCATACGCAGAACTAACTTCACTTTTAGGAGCCATTTTTGCTCAATGTCTTTTAATCTACTGATATTTTTGTGATTTTAGATGGATGTTTGAAGTCGGATGTACAAGCGGTCATCACATTAACTGAACAATGATCCATTAAAGCATTACAAACACAGTTTCCAAAGATTCTTTCTTCATTGTTCTTCATTCAACATTTTTAGAATTTTGAAACAGATAACATTTGAAAGCTGCCATTTTTCTTTAAAATAAATGACCATAAAAATCTGTTAATAATATAATTTAATGACATCTATACACTATCATTCAGAAGTTTGAAAATAATACTGTCATTAATAAAGAATGCATTAAATTCATCAAAAGTAACAGTAAAGACAATTAGAATGTTACAAAACATGATTATTTCAAATAAATGCTGTTCTTTTGAACCGTTCTTTCCTGAAAAAATGTATCAGTTTCCACAAAAATATGAAGCAGCACAACTGTTTTCAACATTAATAATAATAAGAAATTTTCTTGAGCACCAAATCAGCATATTATTTTGATTTCTGAAGGATCATGGGACACTGAGGACAAGAATAATGAAGCTGATAAATAAATCAGCTTTGTTCACAGGAATAATGCATTTTAAAATATACTCAAATAGAAAATAGTATTTTAAATAGTAATAATATTTCACAATTTTGCCATTTTTGTACAGTATTTCGGATCAAATAAATGCTGCATTGCTGATCAAATCAAACTCAATCAAAACCATTAAAAGATGTTACTGACCCTAAACATTTACTAGACTGATTTAGAAACTTTTGGTTCATCAGAAAGATCATGCTGGTTGACAGCACCAATCCAACTATAGCAAACAAATCAAGTAAAACAGAAGCTAGAAAAATGCAAAACATTAAAAGAGAAAGGAACAAAACGATGTGATTTTAAACATTACTTATTTATAGGAAATGCCTTTGTGATTATGTTGATGGAGATGGCATGACATTTTGGCAACTAGAAACGGCAGCGGCCCCCAGGCGTCCCTGGGACCCCACATGGGGCCTCTGTAAACTGCCTGCCCCGAGTCAAAAGGGCCCACCCCTATGTGTCAATACGGATGGAGCCGTGGAATCTGACATCTCACATGATTTGACTTCATTCATGTCCACAGCACGAATGGTGCAGGTTTAATTAAATATGATTAGAGGGAAGCTTTCCTTATCAAGTCCCCCTAAAAGCGTTTCATCAGCATCTCTGTCGTAGGAGCATAAAAGAGCTCTAATTCTGGTCATTAAGTAATTGCAACTGATCAAATAACAAAGCCTATTACCTCTGCCTGGGGAATGAGAGAGTGAGCGAGAGAGAAGATAAGAGATTATTATTAAGATTCTGTACTTGGCTTATCACTTGACTGGAGCTCATTTATTTAATCATGTGATTATTAGTGATTCATAGTACTAGAAGACCAGTACTAGAATCTGAATGCAGATGGAGAGAGAAGGATATGCTTTAAGGTTGTTTTCTGGTTGAGTTTTCAGTTGTGATATACATAGGGTTAATTTAGGATAATTGGGCCATTTTTCCCCTCAGTCACCTCAATGGCAAAAAGCATCCCAATTTACTTGAATTCTCCCTATATGGTTGGGCATATGTGGCTTAAAGGTCCTTGCACACTGAGTCTGAAATTTTCGTATTTTTCTTATTCATCATCCTTTTCTATCAAAATGCTTGCTATGGATGCTAAAACGTAGAAAATCGAACCTGATCCGATTTTATTTAAGACAGACAAAAGTTTCGGAGGCAGTGTGTAAACGTGATTGACACAACGTGAGGGCTTATTTATTTTTTAACGTGCGAAAATTTCGGACTCAGTGTGCAATGACCTTAATTCTTAAGGCCCGTTCACACAAAGAACAATAGCTATAATCATGACTACATTAACTTCAACATGATAGCATTGTGTTTATTATAAGTTCGCGCCTCAGTTTTGTTGTCTGCCACATAAAAAGTGTATTTTTGTGACTTTGAAGCCCCCTACAGTTCACTGTCATAAATATATCACAGTGGATAGCTGTACACGTGCATTTGTTGCGGCTGTAAAGCAACCTGCACTTTTTGTGGAGTTTCGTACCCGCTCAACATTCGCCCGAAACAATAGTTTGGGGAGAGCGCTGGAAAGAAATAAAAGCCATTTGCCATATTAGTTAGTGCACTATTCTGAAACTGCATAAAATTACTTTAGATGCTCAAGCTTTTTAAAGTGACCCTGTTTGGATTCTGATTGGCTGTCAATGTATTTATTGTTCATCCACCGGAAAAATCATTCTAAAAGTGATTCCAACTGCCCCTTATGAAAAATAACCATGGTAAGAAAAGAGTAGTAACCATGTTTTTTTGGCATATTGATCACCATTTGTATAACCACAGTTTTACCATGGCTAGTGTAGAATTTGGTTAATTTGTGATTAGCATGGCATAACTACCATGATAACCATGTTTTATTTGTAGTAAAACTATGGTTATTTTCGTAATGGTTGGCTATACCGTTATTATGATGTGGACTTCCCTACTGGTTATTAAAAATTTGAAAGGCCTAGGTATAGTTCACATAGTGTGAATGGGATAGTTGTTATTCACAGTCAGTGTGAACGGAACATTTTTGCTCTGTACTTTCTGCATGATTGTCTGTTTCAGCTTGTTCAGAAAGGTTCAGTGCTTCGATTGGAAAATCCAGCAACATCCTCCAAGCAAAGGCGTTTACGTCACGACTATTATTGCTCAAAGGAACAGGACTTGATGACGTAAGCGGCGTCCTTGTTTTCCTAAAACTACGCTATTAATCCCATGGAGTTACTCTTAGGTCTAAGAGAACTTCAAACCTAAGACTATTAATTATTTATTTATTTAATACTGCGTTCAGAACAGTTTCCCCCCCTAAAAGATAATAGTGTTTCGAGATCTCTCTTTCTCTCCAAGGATGAAGACGAGTCTATTTTTGACTCCTGATCTCACCTGAGGGAGAGCAGAGGGGGGGTCAGGACGAGGCTCAGGTGTGTTTCACCCCCATCCCTGCCAGCTAAAAGTGTTTTCCGTTCATTAAGATGATGAAACGTTTCCCTTCTAAGTACTGTGAGAATTAGAGTGAGAGAAATCTATTGAATACACTGTGCTGGAGGGCAATGACCAAAAGAGTCACACACAGATCCTTAATTTTTTCATATAATGTCTCAGTGTTCATGCATTGACTGCAGTTGTTTAAACACCATTACAGTAAACAGCACAACATGGTAGTTTCATCACATCTTGAGAGGACAGGCAGCTCGTTGTGATCTGCTGTTTTAATGGCAATGTGTTTCTGACCTCTAGTGGCTCCGCTTTGTAAGCACCAGTGATAGTTTCTTATCATTGAGATACTCTGGAAGTTTTTATTAAAAATTTGAATTGAAAACAACTGACACTTCCATTCAAAGTTTGTGGTCCGTGAGATTTTTTATTTTTTAAGGCTGCATTTATTTGATCAAATATACAGTACAAACAGCAATATTGTGAAATATAATTAGAATTTAAAAGAACTGATTTCTATTTGAATATTTTTAAAAATGTAATTTATTCCTGTAATGCAAAGCTAAATTTTCAGCATCATTACTCCAGTCTTCAGTGTCACATGATCTTTCAGAAATCATTCTAATATGCTGATTTTCTGCTCAAGAAACAAACCAGTTACCAAGGCTGTTCATCTACAGAGACAATCTATTTTGCCAGGTAAGAGAATTTTCTCCCATAACTAACCCATTTTCCTAATTTAACAACCTAATTCTCACAAAGGTAATCTGCACAGGTAAATAAATATTGCGACAGGTCTGTTGCAGTGTAAATACCTAAACAGCAAATGTGAAATGTTTGTATCATGCTGCATATTATATAAGAGCTGCAGGCTAGAATTTATCGACAACTCACTGCAACCAGATGATGATGAGCAACTTGAACAGCTACAGGACCGGATAACTAATTCTGGTGCTCCTCAAAGCTCTTCCCAGCAATTCAACCAAGCTGAAACCTCCATCAAGCTGTAGTGGCTTTGACTGAGCATCTGTGATGAGAAACAATGCCAGTTCAAGTCTCACCAGAACACAAAATACTGAAAACTTCACTTTTATGTTAAAGGAATAGTTCCAAATATGAAATTTGCTGACAGTGTACTCACCCTCAGGTCCTTCCAAAATGTACATGAGTTTGTTTTTTCATTGGAACAGATTTGGAGAATTAGCATTACATCACTTGCTCACCAATGGATCGTCTGCAGTGAATGGGTGCCGTCAGAATGAGAGTCCATACAGCTGATAAAAACATCACAATAATCCACACCACTCCTGTCAATCAATTAAATCTTTTGAAGTGAAAAGCTGCCTGTTTGCAAGAAACAAATTCATCAAGATATTTTTAACTTTAAACCATTGCTTCCAGCTAAAATATAAGTAATCTGTCCATAATATTGATTTCTCCAGTGAAAAAGTTGTCTCGTCTGAATCAGGAGAGAAATATGCACAGATCAAGCACTGTTTACAAGTGAAAACAGTCCAACTGTTTTAAATGAATACGTTAGTGGATTTTGATATGATATGAGAGGATAAGTGGATGGTCTTTTTCACTGGGGAAACAATTTTTTTTTTTTATGGATTATTATGACAGTTTAGAGTTAAAATGCCTTAACAAATGCAGCCTTTAACAAGATGTTAATTGATGGATTAGAGTGGTGTGAATTACTTGTGGATTATTGTGATTGTTTTTATCAGTCGTTTGGACTCCATTGGTGAGCAAGTTATGTAATGGTCAATTTCTCTGAATCTGTTCCAAAAAAGAAACAAACTCATCTACATCTTGGATGGCCTGAGGGTGAGTACACTTTCATTTTTGTGTAAACTATTCCTTTAATGCAAAACATTTATGCATTATAAAGGAACAGCTGCATGAAATGTACTCATTTCAAACCTGCATACATTTCATGTTATAAATAAATAATATATTTTATACTTAATATGTTCTTGCTGGAATACACAGTCAATGCAAATTAATCACCATAATTTATATGCACTGATATGAACAGCTTACATTGTCAGTTAAAAGCTTAAAAAAATTACACTTCACCTTTAAGCATTAGCGCACTGCATCTCATGTCAATCAGCCTGTAAGTGACTCACAAATGATTCATAGTTTCATTCAGTGTTTGTATCCAGCCTTTCACACAGATTTCTGTGATTTATTCATGGATCCTTAACTAATAATTAGTTTACAGATATTTAGACTGAAAACAAAACATACAAATAAAAAAAACGCTGTTGTCCCTATCATGGAGGATGTTTTTTTGCGTGAGAAGTGGATCATTAATGACTCCATAGAGAGCAGCTCAGTGGCTGTCTGCCCTGTCCTGCTCTCAGCTTCTTTCTGTTCGAACAAACCAACTTTATTCTGTAGAGAGATTTATGCATGACCACAGTGACACCCAACTGCAACTTCCTGGTCTGAAAAACGTCAAAATATAAACAAGGGCTTTTCATCTCTGTGAAGGCCTGACAAAAAAGCTATGATTAATGAGAGACAGAAAGAAAAAAGCCAGAGAAACTAGGCTGCACAGGCCTACTCATCCTTATACAGAGATGGGTTGTTGTTTATGATGCATTTACTAAAGTCTAGCCAGACAAACATATGAATATTAATGGAAATGTTGTGTAATGTCAGTTTATGTTAATGTCATGCTAATTAATTTATATTAATAGGTTTTAGAAGCTACAACAGGAAGTGAGATAATGTGGTGAAACTCCTGAAATGCTGTAACGTTGAGGTCAGTTGCTATATACATTTCAACATCCACCTGTTACACATACTACTAAAGCAGCTAAATGCATAAAACCTGAAGAAGAAAAAAATGTTATTGTGCACATTCAAATGCATGCTACATGTCTCTTGATTGCGGTTCTTGCATAAATATATTCACACCGCAGAACTAATAATGACATTTAAATTCGAATTACGAATTTTAGTGCATCTTTTGAATTGCAATGCATCAATGAATCAATTTCTGTCTCTGGTTATTAAAACATGCAGTGCAGATGATTCAAATCAAACAGACACTTCACAGATCATTGAGACATCTCTGCTTCTTTCTTCCCATTTCTAGGTCAGAAATGAGTGGCGCAGGAATGTTTCAGCTGGTCAAATGTTGGATCATCCTCGAACTACCAATGAAAAGAGCGTTCACACACAGACACACACACCATACCAAGAGAAGAGGAGCGTGGGGGGGTGAGAGAAAGAGAGAGAGAGAGAAACGCTACAGATGCAGGAGGTGGTGCTTGGACACATTTTAGAGGCGTAAAGGCCTGCCTCATTTGGCGCAGATTCCAACATCGGCTCCACTTTGGCGCTCACCACGTACAACCATCTGCTCTACATCTTCCCCGCCGCCGTAGCCCAGTGGCTCTGGCGGCCGCCTGTGCCGCTGCCACGCGAGGCGCCCACGCTCACTGCCTTCCTGCTAGGAATCGTGGGCTGCACGGTGGTCTTCGACTTCCAGTACTATTTGTGGCACCTGCTGCATCACCGCGTCGGCTGGCTCTACCGCACCTTCCACGCGCTCCACCATCAGTATCGCCAAACCTTCAGCTTGGTGACGCAATACCTGTCCGCCTGGGAGCTCTTCAGCGTGGGCTTCTGGACCACCGTGGATCCTTTGCTCCTCCAGTGCCACTGTCTCACCGCCTGGGCGTTCATGCTCTTCAACATCTGGGTGTCCACTGAGGACCACTGCGGGTACGACTTCCCTTGGGCAATGCATCGCCTGGTTCCCTTCGGCCTTTGGGGCGGAGCGCTGCGGCACGACGCTCACCATCAGCAGCCGGGCACCAACTTTGCGCCTTTCTTCGCCCACTGGGACTGGCTGGGGGGAACCGCAACCATGCCAGCTCCCGTGAAGACAAAAACGCGGAAAGAAAGGGACGAAAAGGAAGCCTGAGGCTCTGCTTTCCCTTTCACACCCTCGCTCTCATCTCTCTCTTCAATCCATCTGTCCCGCCCTGTCTCGCACGTTCCCCGCCGCTATTCATCTTCTCCCTGAACTGCAGATCAAGTGTCTTACTAACAAACCAGTAGAGAAGCAAGCAGCACATTCCCGACGAAAGCGTCCTGCTCCTTGAATGTATAAAGTGTCTTTTCTTGCAAATCTATCTATTTTTCTAAATAATAATAATAATAATAATAATAATAAAAAAACTCTTTAGCATTTAATGGCCAATTTGTGGAGTTTTGTGGCATATCTCAGGTTTGTAGTTTTGGCCTAATGTCTTTCAAAAAGATTATGTGTGTTCAAAATGGCTTGTATTCCAATGCTTGTTATTGTATTTTGACACTTTTCACTAGGGTCAATAAAATGCTGTGTCCTTTATTATGTTTACCTTCAGCTGTGTTGATATGCATTCGGGGTGCTTCGTAACCTATGGATTGCTCAAAAAAAAACAAAAAAACACTGACCGTTATAATCGTTAGAGAAGAGGAGCATATGAAGTAACTGTGTGGCATGTTGGCTAACACAGCTGGCTCACTGTGATTGCTAGAAAGATCTAAGATGACTTACATCATCATCCCTGCTGCTGTTTATGTTTGCTAAATTCAAAATGTTCAAAATTCAGATGACATGAGTAATTTTGAGCATGATAACTGGGTTAACATAGTCATTGTGAAGTTTAAAGGCACAGATCACCCAAAAATGAGAGTCTGTTATAATTTACTCAGCCTAATGTCATTCCAACTTTGTATTATTGTCTTAATGTCCGAGCTGCCCTTCCAGCAAAAATAGATGGTGATTTAGTTGTAAAAGCAAGAAAAAAAGCACTACATTCCATGCCTTCTGAAACCATATGATATATGTGTGACCAACAGACCAAAATTTAAGCCACCAGAGCGCTGAAGATTTTATTTTTCCAAATTGATGCATCATACCTGATTGTGCATCACTGAGGCTTAATGCTATCAATTCTTGAATGTGACATGACCGATCAAGTTAAAAAATGTGACTGTATATATATCATTTGAGTACTGCATAAGGTTTAAAGGAATAGTTCATGCAAAAACTAGAAATGTCATAATTTACTCACTGTTATTCCAACTCTGTTTAATGAAACACAAAATCTGATGTTTGAGCTGCTCTTCCAGCAAAAAAAGATCGTGTTTTATACTGCCATGGTGTGGGAAAAAAAGACAACAATCTCCATAAAATGTGAGTTGTCCACTATATTCCAAGTCTTTTGAAGCCATAAGTTAGATTTGTGTGTGAAACAGACCTTTTGTTCATTTCAAAACTAGCACTTTTTGATATATCATGCCAAACGGAACGTCACAAAGGCTGAACAATATTGGTTGACACCTGAGAACTGCATTCGGCTTAAAGAGAGCCAAAAATTTGGTCATAATTTACTCACCTTCATGTCATTCCAACTCCATATCCTACATACATCCATGAAACACAACATGAGACATTCAGCAGAATGTCCGAGCTGCTCTTCCACTGCAAGTACATGGTGATTTATACTGCCAAGCTTTAAAAAAAAGACAAAAAGCACCATAAATTGATAGCTGTGCACCATATTACAAGACTTCCAAAGCCATACCATAGATTTGTGTCCCAAACTGAGCTCTGAAATCTCATTTGCAATTATGGTTATTATAAAAAGGCACTTTTTGACATATCATTCCAGGCTGAATGCTAATGCTGTTGGTTCTCGTATATCACATGACAACTTATGCTATGGCAAGTTTAAAAACAGTGACTTTAAATTAAATGACATTTGCATAAGGTTTAAAGAGAGTTTAAAAAAAAAGTTTAAAAAGCCTGCATAAGGCTTAAAGAGACCGTTTAAAAAAAGAGAGATGATATTATGCTATTTTCCCATAAATAAGGTATTTTAAAGAACGCCAGGGT
>JAFVLL020035397.1:0-17232 GCA_021397915.2 Tor tambroides
TGATATGTGATGTGAAAAGGGAGAAGAACGACTTCGGCAAAAAGTAGATTCAAACTTGGGTCGATCGCATCAAGAGGTCAATGCTGCATGCTTTACTACCTACACCACAGGAGCTGTTTTCTAACAGCCATCTTTTGTAATGTTGTCTGGTGCGACCACATGTTGGTGAGCAGAGTTAGTGTAAATAGCTTCTGCCAACAAGGTGGACTATTTGCACTTAATGTAAATAGACAAGATGGCAGTCTCCAGTTTGGGTACTTCTGAGGGCCCCTATACTAGTAATTTGCCTACAGTTGAGTTTTCTTGGTTTAACATACAAAATGTTACCATTGCTTCTCTCTCTTTCCATTCTGTCATGACTTGTGCTGGTTGCCGTCTGAATAGTAATTATTGGGACCCTGTCCATTTTATCACATACTCTTTCCATCAAACATTACATTTCTTATTTTTTGCTTTGACAACTGCCTATTGGCTTAAATTTCTGAGCCACAGGCGGTGAGATGAGGTGTGTGTTTTTGTGCTGATGACACTGAAATGTTGTCTGGACTAGCCCCTGGTGCCAAATGACAATGACTGGCTAAAGCAGAGGTAAACAGTAATGATGCAAAACCTCAGCTCTGATGAAGAACCATGCAGGTGTTTTAAATGCTTGTGTGCATGTGATTATACTATAATAGATAAAGCGAATAATACAGTAAAACCTTTTTCAGAAGTCATAGAGCTTAAATTATCACGACTGAGATGTTTATTCCAAGAAAAATCACACATAAAAAATAGTAACACTTTAGTATAGGGACCAGTTCTCACTGTTAAATAGTTGCTTAATAGCATGCCTATTATTAACATATTGAATGTTTATTAGTGCTTATAAAGCACATATTTTGCATGACCATATTCTACATCCCTAATCCTACCCAATATCTAAACTTAACAACTACCTCTACAATTAATAAGCAGCAAATTAGGAGTTTATTGAGGCAAAAAGTCATAGTTAATCGTTTGTTAATAGCAAGAACTGAACCTTAAAATAAAGTGTGACCAAAAAAAGTACACATATACATACTAAACATGGGATTCAATGTTTTGAGGCCACAAAAAAAAAATAGATTTTTTTTTCATTCAAAACAAAGCGCTCCAAAAAAATATTTTTGGGCTGACAATGATGAAGAAATTTGATTGTGTTCTTATGTCAT
Source organism: Tor tambroides (assembly GCA_021397915.2). Classification (NCBI taxonomy): domain Eukaryota; kingdom Metazoa; phylum Chordata; class Actinopteri; order Cypriniformes; family Cyprinidae; genus Tor; species Tor tambroides. The sequence continues at coordinate 1,194 of JAFVLL020035397.1, forward strand.
GGATCAAATGCAACCAAATTTGAGACATTATTCAAATTGCAAATTTCCTTGTTTCCACTGAAGCACATGCAATGATCTTTGTAATATTTTCAAATCATGGTAGTATAACAATTTAATATCAGGTTTTGTACAAACTTGTGCAATGTGTGCTTTTCACTAAAGCAAATAATAAGAAATACTGACACCATTCTGAAATCTGTGTTTTCATTTTCAATTCAGCTTGTCACTGATATTGTTGATATCTATAAACAATGGTATGTATGCAACAAAAAAACTTGTACATGCTGTCATATATTTTCCTGTACTGCACTGGCCCCAGGTTATGGTCACAAAGGCAATGAATCAGCTCTGACACCTGCAGTCATCACAGTGATATGCACAACTTAAAAGCACTAATTGCTGTTTTTGTTCTGTGGTTTTCCAAAGTGTGCTGTTGAACATGTCATTGGAGTGCTTTGCACTGTCTCTGTTTTGAGAGGCTTGTTTTGTTGATCTGCGCGTCACTGTGATGAATAATCAACACTAAATACTACATTTCTTGTACAAACTATATTAGCTGATGATGAGTGAGATTGTGATGTGTGAAGCTTATTTAGAGGTTATTTAGCTGTAAGTGTTTATTCAACTGTTATTTAGCTTTAATTGTTTCTCTATATCACTCACAACGGATTGGCAACTGACATTTCACATCCCGCGTGGCTGGAAACAATCATTCCCCTCAGTGATGAAGAGACGTGAAATTACATTTCAGTATTATTGATTTTTATTTTATAGTAAATGGCAGGCTAACAAACCACTGGTCCTGCTGACTAGCGTGTAAACATTTGTCCAATAAACACACTTAAAGAAGTCCAGAGACCTGATAGTCTCCTGGCAAAATAGCAGCAAAATCAATCCTAATTCAATCAGAGACAGCAAAACAAATCCAGCCATATTGTCTCTGTGTAACCCTCAGGGAGTGTGGGAGAGAGACAAGCCTAGGGAATTCCCACAGAAGGAAACCAAAAAACAACTTATCTATCTTATTACACACCAAATCACGATGAAGCTTATTTTTAATAGCATTTCTCTTCTATTTATATATCATATTCACGTATGCATGTTTATGCCACTTAATATGCATTAACTATAATGACTGTAATACTAAAATATTTTATATTTATTTTACTATAAATCAAACCATTTTTTTCTCATTCATGTCTTGAATTGAGGCGTGAAGCGTGAATTGAGATGAGTGGGTTTATTATGGCACTGTCGTCTATCTGTATATTGATTTTCCCCACTCTAAAAATATGTGCTTGACACTGACCAAATATGAACATATTTAATTTATTTTTTGTGCATTTTGTGCATTGTTTTTTTTTTTTTTTTTTTTTTTTTTTGCATTGTTTGTGTGCATTGTTGACATAAAAGTATATGAACATGAGAGAACCCTGAATTTTGAGGTTACCTTTTTTTTATATATATATATTTTTTTTTTTTTTACATGAAATGACTAGGAAAGATTGGCAGACTTTGTCAGTATGAGCAATGAATGCTATATAAATATATCTTTTCCTCCTGGCTGATTTACTAAGATCTTAAATAAATGGTGCAGATTTGTTTAATTGCTTTGTGGGCATAATGCATGTGATCTATTAATATTGCTTACACAAACATCACCACAAAACGTCACACACTGATTGCAAAGATTAAAATTAGGCCTATAATTTATACATTAAGCCATTGCACTAAGGATGCATGCCAAAGGATGCTTTCAGTGTGTGTTTAAGTGTGTTTACATGTAATACAAGGCTGAGTGGCATTGTGACACATCTGGTAATTTCCAGTTAGGTGCTAAACACAGTTGGCTGTGTACTGCTGTTTCAAGGCCATTGTTTTCTTGCTTTAGAGGTTTTCTGTTCTCCACTTTGGCAATGCAGGACCCACCAGAATTACATTTAAATGTACAAAGTCTGCAAAATGCAGAAAGGCTTCTACAACCGGTTTTTTTTTTTTTTTTATCACTACAAAGTACCATGCTATGGCTCATTCTTGGCCCGAGATGGCTGAATCGCCAGTGAAGTGTGTCTCATGTCTGCTTTATATCAATCAACCTGAAACATGCGCACTTCCATGTGGAGAAAAAGCCCCTTATCATAAGCCATTCTCCAGATTCGCCTGCAAGGGCACTGCACACCAAAAATCCTCGTTCCTGGCTCCACCAACGTTTACTGAATGTGTCGAGTGACTTTTCACTGACTGATGCTCTTCTGGTAGCATTGACCCATACATCCGGTGAACACTTGTAGTGCTTGTAGTGTTAAACACGCTCACGGCTCCTCCATTTGAACCTCCTGTGATGGTGAATTTGTGCATTCTCTCTCTGAAGGCAATGCTGTTATTCGCTTTGACTTCAGTGAAGCGTATTAGACACCTTCAGGGCCTGTTAGGCCATGACTCTTGTCTGGAAATTGGGCCTGCCTTCTCGAAAGCCTAAGGTTTCAACCTCTCCCTTGAGGACTCAGGTACTAACCATGTCTGCCTTCTCTCCTCCCCCTCTGAAGAAATCAGACATGCTCTGTGCTGCGAAGGTGCTGCAGCAACACTGGTACACATACAGGTCTTTGTTTGCTTTGGAGGCTGCTCCAATGGTTTGGCCATCTTCAAGCAGAGATGTTCTCATTTGGTTGTTGATTCTACCAGTGACATGGCTTCCTCTTGAGCCTTAGTAAATGGTGTCGATGTAATAGGTAATCAGTCTAGCACAGTAGCTTCCAACCACATTCTTGAAGCCTCCCCAACAGTGCAAATTTTGATGTCTCTTTGATCAAACACACCTGATTCAGGCCATCAGTTCATAAGCATAGAGACTCCAAGACCTTCCTATGCTCTTCTCTACAATGCAAAGGCCTGTCATTGCACTACATGTTGACCCCAACCACCAAACTCATTCCTAAGGTCTAGGCTGTGACTGCCATAAAATTTCTTTAGGGCCTCAAGATGTAGCAGCTGTGGCTGAAACAAAGCGAAGCCACAAATATACATCTAAATCGATTTGCTATAAGCTGCAACTTCTACTTCACATTCATACAATTAATAGTTTATGCAAATGGAAATTGACTGATAAAACAGTTCACAGAAGCTGATGTATTAACACATAAATTAATGCATGCTTGATAAATCAACAATTTCTTATCATCCATAGTGCCTGGAATCATTTTAAAGAAGATTGGTAATGGAACACTGCAAGGGTAAAATGTTAAAGATATGGCTCTAAAGGGGTCATGAACTGCCTTTGTTTGTTTTTTTGTACTGTTCTCTGAGGTCCACTTATAATGTTATCAAGATTTTTACATTAAAAAAAAATCATAATTTAAAAGTAATAAGCTATTTTCTGTCCTGTTTTTAACCCCACTCATCAGAACGCTCTGTTAGAATAGGTGTGGAGGACTGCAGACTCAGAAGTAAACGCCCACTGCTATGATTGGCTAATAGTTATGTATGTTTGACAGCCTACAACCATCACAGATTACACTGCTGTAATTTAGGTTAAAAATGCATAAATAACTCAATGCATATCAAATGATCTGTAAAAAGAGACAAAGCAATATTGACCACGTAATAAAAAGGGTTACTCACACTTGTGTTGTGACATTACTGTTGGATCCAATATAGTCGGCACAGCATCGTCTTTTAGTTTCAATCTTTCTGAAAATCACGTGTCGAGTTGTGCCTTGTTTGCAAATGAAACCGTGGTAGAATGCAGTGAACAAAGGACCAAGTTCTTACTGACGTGATCTGGATCTTCATTAGAAATAAAATTCATCCACTCTTTCCTAACGCTGTGATCAGAAGGAAGGCAATGCAAAAACTGTTCTTCCACAGCTTGGCACTGCACAGCGTCTTGTTGTCTTCAGAGCATCTTTATCATTTGGCTTCTGTGTAGACCTGCGTTTGCCTTTCTCGTAAACACTACATGTGCGAATCCGTGGGCGGGGCTTAACAGGCAGCGATGTAGAATCGGTGGGCGGGGCTAAACAGGCAGCGATGTAGAAGCAGGCGTTGATCTTCTTCTGTGGAGGTGGTGCTATATCACACTATTACATCATAGAGTAGAACATTCCACAAGCTGTGGTTTTGGCAGACTGCCTTCAATATCAGCTGTTTTTAGACTAATGACAAAGTTTTGAGTTCTGAAACTTACAGGATGTTTTTATAGTACAATGTCCTCTTACATGTCAAGGGATCAAGGGAATTTTGGTTTCTCAGATCATGAACCCTTTAACTATGATTTTTACACAATGCAAATAAGTCCCAAGATTGTGGCTACTTCTCACACCAGTCGCCAGATGCTCCAGATACTAGTGTCCTCTTTTGAAAGAGATAATGTATCCCCTGTTTGGACACACCTTCATTCTACATTTTTCATCATTCTACAGACACACCACTTTCACTTTCCAGCTTGATGGGAAGGAGACATTAACAGAATCAAGTTCTGACTGACAAGAAAAGACACAACAGTACAGCTGAGGTTAAGCTCTTACAAGCAAAACCATGCATATTTCCTACGGTTGCAAAGGACTCCAGCATGGACTGACACCTTCTGGCTCTTACAGTTCCTTCAACAGCACAGCCTAGTGCACAAAGGAGCCCTGCACTGGCAGATATTTTCTGACCCACAGAGCTCCTCAGTAACACAGCCAGTGTGCAAAGGATCCTGTGTCCACTCATCTGACCCAGCTAGCCCCTCCTGGCACAACAGAAGTTCAGCATTCTCCAGCCCAGCTACTGGAAAGTGACTGTGTGTCCTGCCCTCTGCATGTAATCTGCATCTCCAGTGGACTGTGTGGAAGGTAAACATAAAATAACCAAAACTCTTATTAGAGACCTTGGCATTAGTTTATATCTGCAACCTATGTTTATCTAACTTGCTTAGATAACATTTATCTGGGGTCAGCTCACAACAGATAACTGTTAGATTATTTGTTTGATGATAAATAAGCATTTAATTATTGTCATCAAGTGGTTTTCTCATAATAAGTGTTCCCATAAAATTTTATTCCATTGCTACATTCAGTTTAACAGCATTGCATTTATCCATTCATATCATTCATTTATTTTTTAACAAAAGGTATCATTTGTTTTGGTTATTAGTTTTATTAACCATTAGCAGTGCATATGCTGTTAACAAAAATATGTTCTAAGAATGGTTTGCTAATGTTCCCATTAAGTAATGAAAAATGTTTTCTCTTGGTTAATTCGAACATTAAGGGAAAATTCCATTTTATTATGTCGCGAACATTATGGGAATGTTAGTTTTCAATGTTCTCTGAATTTTCTGAAACAAGTAGTAACATTTAAAAAATGTTAGATGAACATCAAGGTAAAATATTTCGGAAAAAGCTTTGATAAATGACGTATAAATAATGTTTTTGTGACAACCTGGTCTCACGACGAAAACGTACCTCTGGGAACTTTTTCACAAGATGGGAAATACATACCGCCATTTACGTTTCGTGACATATTCGATGTGAAATGTCCACTGGGTGGTGCTAAAAGAGTGTTTGTTTTTTCCCCCGGAACAGATGAACATACATATGGTGCGTTTTATGTGACACTGGTTTTGTAGGCGTCACCGCAGTTCTGACTTGAAGTGGCCGCTGAGTGGCGCTATTAGTCTAATGCTCTGTGACGTTTTAAAATAACGTAACATCTGCACTACACCTAAACCTACCCGATAGTATGAACAAAAGCGAATGTGACGTAAAAACGCAGTCACAAGCATGCCGTTTTAGCTTGTTTTTCCATCTCTCATCTTTCAGCTCTTTCATTGTGAGTCATGTTTTTGATGGGATTCATACCCAAGGTACCCATAAAAAAGTATGTATACTTTTTCGTACCCTTGTAAAAAAGTTCCCAGAGGTATGTTTTCGACATGAGACCTGGTAGTTTCGGAACGTAACATTTTGAAAATGTTTGGAGAACATTATTAAAGACCAGATAATTTGGAATGAACATTCTATTAGCGTTACTGAAAAAAGTTCATAACTTAAGAAAATCTTAACAGAATGTTAGCCAAAGTTCTGAAAATGTTCCCTGTTACCTGAATAGTCAGTCATCTATTCATATCATTAGCAGATGAATTTAATCTTGCATATCTATTGTTAATAAATGTCTTTTTAAACATGCCTTCCTTATGTTGATGATCAAAAGTCTCAACTAGTTATGCAAATTCTTACAAAACCTTCAGATGTTAACAAACAGCTTCTCATTTAATTGACTTGAACAGCCCCTTTTTGATTAATGTTAAGTTGAAATTCCTCAGCTGGTGTCCTGGGGTAAAATAAGCAAGGGGTCATCTGATACACTTAAACCACTCCTAAATTGATGTGTGATCAAAGATCGCTACGTCATCGGTGACATGAGTACCAATCACTACAACACACAGGAAACCTCACAGAATCCAGTACATAGACACATGTGTTTCCCGTATGAGGACCTTGCCAAAAAGCTGCATTTGGCCCTAGTCAGTGATGTATTATTAATTGTTGTGCTAAGTTTGTTGTGTGTGTGTGTTTTGGTTTTGGGGTGTGTGTTGGGGATGGGGGTGTTGATGGGGTTTCGAGGAGTCAAGGAGATGGGAGTCCTCAGGGCTGTCTGGCAAACTTTTTCCCTGAGCAGGGGGAGCGGGGTGAGAAGAGGGAGGAGAGAGATAGAGAGACAGAAGAGGGAGATAGGGCAACCTGGGAGAGACGTGGAAGTTGGGTAAGGTTTGGCTGCTGGCAGGTGCCTCTGACATGGCAGCTGTCCACCCCCTCTTCACACCACATCCACGCTGCTGAACCTGCGATAACGGTATGTTTGTGTGGGTTTGTCTGGGGGAGGGGTATTTTTTCCACATTTTTACATATCCACTAACATTAACATTTAAGGGAGAGAGAAAGAGAGAGCTGGGTAGTAACTGATTACATGTAATCTGAATTACGTAATTAAATTCCAAAAATTAAGTCCTTGTAATAAGGTTATATTACATTTTAAAATACTCATAATCCAGTGGTGTGTGGTCAGGCTCTGAGGAGACAAAGTCCTGACATGTTTTTTATTATTATTTATTTTTATTTTTTTTAAATAAATGTAAATTCATGTTCCAGTCTTGATCAAATAAATGTTATTGCTTACACAACCAGAATAAAAATCTATATTGTATTTTTACATTAAAAGTGTAATTAATAGGCTGTTCTATAAATCTCATCAGTTTAGTGTTTTTAAGCATTTTACATTTATTCCACAATAATAACTCAAGGCAGTAACAATTTAAACAATATTTTATATTTAAACAATTCTTGATTTTATTTATGAACTGATGTTCAGCTGTTCTTTTGTATAATAAACTTATTTTCAGATTATCAGTCATTAGAGCTTGGTAAACACTGGTCACAGATGCACCTTCATCATGTTTTTAGTCATTTTATTTTGGCTTGACAAAGTGATATCTAAGCATGTGAGTTGTTTACTTACTTATTAGAATTAGTCTTCCCATTAACAGCATTATATTGTTCATTCAGACTGATTCGCAAAACCCGCACAAACACAAGAGGCGGGATTTATCGCATGAACCAATCACAGCCGAACTTAACCAGTTATATCTAATGATATCGTAATAGAGACATTGCCTCCTCTCACGTGAATTTCCCCCATTCATTCTTAAATACTCCCCACCAAAGTCACGCTATGCTTTAAAGGGTCTGTTAAAACACAATGGGCTCAGGGGAGGTCAGAGAGACGCGGACATCTGTAACTTCTGTAACTTTTGGACAGTTTTACTTTAGAAAAAACAAGTGATTTATATGCTTTCTTAATGCAATATTTTATACTATTGGCATTGTTTTTTTTTTTGTACTATGATTTTTTTCCTCATCTAAATTTTTGAGGAGATACTGCCTCCTCGGAGGAAACGGCCCTGTCAGAATCTGTCTACAGTTACAGTTACTTTTTTATTGATTGCATGATCACATATTATTTACATAATAGCAATAAATTATTCATAATTTATTGATTCTTCCAAAATCTTCTGTTTCATCTTTTAAATTTTCCATTTTTAAAATAGCATCAATCATCAAGTTTCATCATTTAAAACTCACTGTTAAGCCAAGCTCATACTACATGACTTTTGGCTGGACTTTGCAGTCGCAGACAGATTTCCAAAGTCTGTGACAAAGAACCCATGTCATGGCCAAACCCGTGCTTGTTGCAGTCGCTGAAGCTCATGAAGTATGCACTGTAAAAAAAAAAAAAATCCGTAAAATTTATGGTAAAAAAACGGCAGCTGTGGTTGCCAGAATTTTACTGTAAAAAAGTATGGTTGGAACATTTGAGAGTTTACAGATTTAGCTTAAATTTACAATTACAAATCGTATTTATTTAACTGATGTAATGTTAATATACCAACCTATTGAAGTTCTGAAATCTGTTTTGTACCTACACTGATAACCATCAAAATCAGGTGGTGATGAGAAAGTCACATGATGAACCAAAGCTCACCACAAGCAGTTTTTCCACAAGCTGAGAAGGCCAATACTATATATATAGATGTATATAGAAGGTGCACAATGTCATTCACACATGCACTAAACACCTTCATTGTGACACTCATAAAACTGAAATATGCAATAAACGTTAATTTAAGAACATTAGATGTAACGTACAACCCTAATAAACATAACTGATAAGAAAAAACTAAGAAGAAACATAGTTATTTCAAAGAAAAAACATCAAATTCTGAGAAAGTCAATTTACGGTTTTTCCCTAAAAATTATAGTCTTTTTCACTTCCAAAAAATTGTATTTTACCGTAAAATTGTCTGAAAGGTCTATTACAGGTTTTCACTGTAGATAGTAGGGGAACTTACCACTAACCATTTAACAGGATTTTACTGTAGGATTTTCACAGTTTTTTACCGTTAAAATCACGGTCAGCAACACAATATGAGCCTGTCTCCAGCAGTCACAGATGCTGCTGTATTTTCAAATCTTTTTTATATTTTCACCACCTGATCTTGTATAGTGTGTGATCCAGAGACAAAGTTGAACTAATCCAGCCAATCACAGTGCAGATGGTATAAAGAGAAAAATTTTATAATCGCTTGTGTGAATTTGTCGCATGAATTTTTGTAACGTTGTTTTTGCTGTTGGTTGGGACTGCGCCTTGACCAAATGTCTTGTAGTTTGTGCATCTTGTCAGCGTTGTGTAGTATGCGCTGCTATAACAATATAATGACAGATGACAAGAAACCTTGAGCACCACAGCAATTCAGCTAGTCTTACAATCCTGTAGTTTGAGCTCGCCAGAAGAACTCATTTTCTACTTTCTAGTCTTTCTGACGTCATAGAGATGAACACATCGGCACCAGATTTCCTGCACAGAAACAGATCAACCCCTACATTTTCATCATTTCCTCTTTGGTCCACGTAAGTAACCAAGCCGAAGTGCAAGCTCCCGCTATAATCAATATAGCTGTCTATACTACACAATGAATCTCTTATTAATGTGTTTGTATTGTGTTGTTACTGTAACTTATGGGCCTTGTATGTTCCAGTGGTTGATTAACAGATTTCAGCTTAACCTTCCGATATTTATTGTGTCAAAATAATGAATCATAATTTTCAAAAATCGTGGCAATTTGTGGCATCATTTCAGTCACACCAAACAAACTTATTTACCAAGGAGACAACAACGTCAGTGAAGAGCATGTTTGAGATGAGATGTCTGATGAAAACAAGGAAAAATCAATGTACATATCTCTTGTGTGCAATAAGTTTGTGTATAATTTCAAGTCAAGCTGTTATTCCGTCAAAGTATGTGTAAAGTATGAAAATATTATAAAATACTAACTGTAAAATTAGCCTTAGTTGGTGATTTTATTCAGACATATTTCAAATGTAACTTTCATTTTCATCAAGGATTGATATTAAACACAATACATCATTTAAGATATGTGGAAGGTGTCTTTGGGCTCTATTTCGGAAATATCCATAAAAATGGTTAAAACATAAACATGCTTTAAATAACCATTTTTTCAAATTAGAACAAAAAATGGCATTTGGCATGAATACGTCTGGGAAAATTTTAATTTGCACAGCATCTGTAGAGGACATTTGTATGGATGTGTTTATCATTAGACATTAAATAAGCAGTGAGAATGAAAGCGTGGTATATGATATAATGACTAAATGTTTTTGTTACATAAGGCAAACTGTGAAAGTTGACTGACTCACTGATCTCTAAATATATTATAGATATGGTCACTACTGACAATCCTGAAAAAGGTGAGAAAGAACCCAAGGATAGCAGCAAAAGACCTCCAGAAAATTCTGCAAACTCTGAAAGTCTGTCCACTATCTGGAAAAAAAAAAAAAATCACTGAACAAAAATGGTGTTCAGAAAGGATAACACATAGGAAACTACTGCTGCCCAAAAATATTGAGGCATGTCTCATGTTTGCCTAAAACCAGTCGGGTGTTCCACAGCGCTTCTGGGAAAATGTTCTGTGGACAGTCAAGACAAGAGATGGCAACTTTTTGGCAAAAATCGCTTCGTTTAGAGGAAGAAGGGCACTGCACACCAACACCACAACCTCTTCTACAGCTCTGAAGAATGGCAGAAGAGCATCATGGTCCACAGGCAGCATCACACCTAAGGATGCGGATACTTTGCAGGAGAATATCAGGACAGCAGTACATGACTTCACGCTCAGGTGATGCAACAAGACAGTGAAGCAAAACTCACAAGTAAACCATCTAAACAATGTCTGAAAATGTGTTTCCCAGAATCCTGACCTGATGCTGTGCCTAAAATGGCTGTGCTCTCAATACAACCCAAAAATATTGAAATGAAACAGATTTGTGGAGGCAGATGGCCCAAAATTGGACATTATAAGCAATATAATGTCCAAAATTGGACATTACTGCAAGACAAATTTACCTGCGGGTATGAAAAAAGTAACCTAACAGAAAATTTGATGGATGTTTTGCTGATAAAGGTGGATCTACAATTTATACTTGCTAAATTCAATGCTTCACTAAATTTACTTTCTCCACCCTGCACTGTGAATGAGTACTCATTGTGTTCAAAAAATGTGAAAAGTGCGTGTGAAATGTGTATTTAGTTTCATCAGAGTGTGTGTCTATAATCATAAGCTCAATTAAGACCAAATTTTTGAGTATTCAATATGGAATTCCAGCTATTTTCAACTTATTCTTGTTACTGTATATTGTTGCAAGCTGCTATACTGATTACACATTAGTATAGGGACCAGTTCTCACTATTAACTAGTTGCTTATTAGCATGCCTATTATTAACATATTGGCTGTTTATTAGTGCTTATAAAGCACATATTCTCCATGATCATATTCTACATCCCTAATCCCTAAACTTAACAACTACCTTACTAACTATTAATAAGCAGCAACTTGCAGCAACAAAATCGCAACAATAGTTTGTGTTTTCCTTTGTAACTTTCATACTAAGTCTTGTTCAAGCACTGCACTGAACCACATCCTCTTTGAGCATTTTTGGACATAATTTATTTAAACACAATATTTTCATTTCAGAAGTATACATTTAGCAGCAAGGACACTTATTCAGTGTCAACAACATGGCATGACATCCGCTAATTTCATTCATAAATGTTACTAGGCAACTAGCAGTTGGAATGCCTACTAAGGAGTCGACTCTCTGGGGACCGACGGCACACAGTGACACTGGCTGTGTGAATGAGGCCTAATGTGGAGGCCCTACTGCTATCGTTTGACACGGCTCTGCTAAGGCCTCTTTACAGGCCTTGCCTTGAAGAATTACTGTGGATGCTTTACATAAACCTAACAATCCACTAATTACTTAGCATTGCCTATAAAGTGCCTGTTATAAAAATTTGAGCATAGGAACAGTCATAAATTAAAATGATTTAAAATTTATTCTTATAATGTGTTTAGAAAGTGTTTAGAACGTTCTGTCAGAAAATCAAATTCAGAACACATAATAACATTTGAATAAACAAAACCATCTTTATTACAATTATATATCTTGCCAGGCGAGATTTTGATTTATTATACTAATTAAAGAAAACATTAAGGTCACCCTTTATTTTAAGGTCCAATGCTCACTATTAACAAACCATTAACTATGACTTTTGCCTCAGTAAACTCCTAATTTGTAAGGCAGTTGTTAAGTTTAGGTGTTGGGTAGGATTAGGGATGTAGAATATGATCATGCAGAATATGTGCTTTATAAGTACTTATGAACAGCCAATATGTTAATAATAGGCATGCTAATCAGCAACTAGTTTATACTGAGAATTTGTCCCTATACGAAAGTGTTACCAACATTAAATTTAAAAATGTTAAATGTATGATTTTTATAAATATTACAGACTCTGGAAGCTAAGTTATCACAAAAACAGACATCTGGGACTCCACCAAAGCAGTTTCTCGACAAACTTTTGTCTAAAAGCATAAATACCTTTCATTCGTTGCATACGCAAGCCATTCAACTTTGATTCCACCTGAACGCCGCGTTCAAACTTGGCCAAAAAAGTACGCGGCGTAACTTTGAACAACTTTGAAAAGTAGCAACCGAAATGCAACTAATTGAAACGCTCGTATTAGAGGTTCTTATATAATTCCTTTCTTTGCAGGTCTGCTTTCCGAGAACGAGACTCTGCTCATAGGCTGCACCTTGGGTTATGTCTATCTTTGAGTTTTTTCCCGTCTTTCCCAAAAAAAGAACATTATGCTGATAGATATTTCATTTCACAGCCCTGTGACTGCAAGCGATCCTTATGCTAATCTGCGAAATGTTAACATTTGAATTATTTTAAAATGTTAAGATCTTTTTTTTCTCCCCCCAAACTCCAAGGGAAAACAGGTCTGAGTTCACCCCTTTCTCCTTCCATCTCCCTCGTTCTCTGTTGCGTTAGATAGAGAGTAACCTTTCAGGGGGTGTCGCGCCCCAGGGTATCTATTCAATACCACTGTGCCCAGGCGGGCGGGCTTCTCTCTTTTCGTCTCTCTTTCTTACCTCAGGAAAAAGAGCGGGGAAAAAAGTGGGGAGGAATGTTTATTAACACCTCCGCCAGCTCACTTGGCCCCGCTGGGGTGACCTGATTATCGCCTGTCTGTAATTATGCTGAAACCAGAGGTGTGCTGCTCTTCATGTGGGGGTCCTGATTAGGGAGGCGAGGCGTTCTCGGCATCTACCCAAGAGCCTTGATGAGTATTAACACAGGAGTCCTGTTGTTTGTGCAGCTTTGTTGTTAGCTATATATGCTCGTCAGGCAGATGATACCTAAGGCGGGAACTTTGAGCGTCGGAGGGTGCAGTTGGAGCGAAAGGTATTATTGTGCTGCTTTTTTATGTTTTATTTTGTTTTGTACATTCCTGCACCGTGAGCTCCTTTGTCTGCCGCTGTTTTGTGAAAACACAAAATCAAATAGCAGATGGAACTTTGCCAAATTCCAGTGCCGCAGCAAACAAAGAGCGAAACTTTGTGCGTGTCTGAGTTGGGTTTAACGCGGGTGAGAGCCACCAAACACACAGGTGTGTTTAAATGTGTTGATCAAACAATGCATGTGTGTCTGTATGAAATCTTGATAGTGTAGTTATCAGAGAGTGTATATGAAGTTCATATATGTGTGTGCCATGGAATCATTGACATTAGATATATTTTCTTAAGCATGTATGATTGGTTACAGTTGTGCATTTGTGTTGAAGTCTAATTCTGTGTATGAACCATATAAACTCTCTCTCTTACACACACACACACACACACACACACATGTGAGTCCAGCACCATGTTTTAGTGAGAGAGCAGGCCATGTTGTAACTCCAGTGCACTTGTCAGACGTGTGCTGCCATCTACTGACTGTTGGGCCAAACGACTCTGTTTCTGGATGGATTTGCATGTTGATATTCCTGCTCTGAATCAGCACTATCAGTCTAAACTAACCTTTAGTTACTATTATTACCAATCTGGTTAGTACGTCCAGTAATAACAATATAATGTTGGATGTAAATGTCAAGAAATAGGAAACAGTTTTTAAAACAAGTTTGAAAGTTTTGAAGTACACTACTGTTCAAAAGTTTTAGATCAGTGAGATTTTTTCATGTTTTTAAAAGAAGTCTCTTCTGCTCACCAAAGCTGCAATTATTTCCAAAATACAGTAAAACAGCAGTATTGTGATTTTTTTTTTTACAATTTTAAATAGCTGTTTTCTGTGTGAATATCTGTTAAATGTAATTGATTGCTGTGATCAAAGCTGCATTTTCAGCATCATTACTCCAGTCTTCAGTGTGAAATGATCCTTCAGAAATCATTCTGATTTGCTGCTCGAGAAATATTTGATTATTACCAATGTTGAAAACATTTTTTTTTTCAAGGATTCTTAAATGAATAGAAAGTTAAAAATAACAGCATTTGTCTGAAATTGAAAGCTTTTGTAACATTATACAATACCATTCAAAAGCTTTCAATTTTAGATAAATAGTGTTAACTTTTCATCAAAGAATCTTGAAAAAAATAGTGTATATTATAAATGGAAAGAAATTAATCAGTGGTGTTTCAAGGTCATTATTACTACTAATCATGTGGGATTAGGGATTTTTATTTATTTTTTTACTCAATGAAAGATAATCATTTGACCAGCAATGTCCTAGTAATCACACCCCATGCTGCTACTGTTCACACACAACGTTTGCAGATATGTTAACTGTGCCTCCAAGTCAAGTCATTTTTATTTGAATAGCACTATTGATGTTGTTTTAAATCAGCTTCACAGAAAATTGTGCTTTAATGTCTGAAAGCCCTAAATGAGCAAGTCATAGGTGACTGTGGCATAGCAAAATAAATAAACACTCCATAACATTTTTAGGTATTGGAGAGAAAAAATCTTGAGAGGAACCATACTCAGCGAAAATAGTCCATTCTCCTCTTGCATTAAAATGAATGCATATGCTATTATTTTATCTTATGGTTTATACAAACTGTAGTTGGCAGTCCTGTGGTGATTTATATTAATTTGAAATCCATAAGGACTTATATGCAGGTGGTCCCTCATTGTCCCGCTGGTAAAGGCGGTAGTTTGCCGTTGTCATTTAATAATACAAATTATGAGATGGAATTGGGAATTGGGACCCAGAGCTGAAGCTAATACCAATTCTAGGAGTAAATCACAATATTTTATAAGTGATGCTGAACCTACAGTAACAGGTAGCATTGCAAAGATAAAATGATAGGACTGATAGGATCTTTTTTTTTGTTTTTTTTTTTAGGTTCTGGTAAGAACATTAGCTGTTGCACTTTGAACCAGTTGCAGACTATAGGACACTCAGACCAATCCAGTTTCAAAGTTATGAATGCATGAACTAGCTATTCTGTTTCAGGCATCAGGCAGGCATTGACATGTTTGTTTTGTAACTTAGCAGTTTTATTTTTATTCGTTAATTTTGAATATTTTTTATTAAAGCTACAGAAGTTCACAAGTCTATTAATCAGGAATTTCATTAATGTAATGTAATTAAAGTGTCATTAATATAAAGTATTAAATCCTGGGTTTTTTTCCTCCAGCGGCATGGACGCCGCCTCCCGTTTCGCCGCCCTAGCTCGTCAGGGGCTCCCATTTGTAAGGTCTGTTTTGGGTTTTGTTTCAGGTTCTTGTTATCATGTCTTTTATTTTGAAGTTCTGTTATGGTTCCTGTTTGTGTCATGCTTCCCTTGCCCTCTTGTTTCATTGCTATTGGTTCCCATGTACAATGTGTCTTGTTCTGATTGGTTCTCTTGTTCTATGTGTCTTGTTCTGATTGGTTGTTCTTGTCATGTGACCCTCATAGTTTGCTATAAGTTTGCTAGTTCTTGCATTTGTGCCTTGTCGTGTATTAACGTTGTAAGCTGCTGTTGGTGAGTCTAGTCCTTTTCATGCCACGTCTAGTCTGTTCATGCCATGTCAAGCCTGTTTCTTGTCAAGTCTGTTTCAAGTCAAGTCTTCGTCTTTGTTTGGATTATGTTT
>JAFVLL020035398.1:0-32500 GCA_021397915.2 Tor tambroides
GATCTCCATGGCGACCATTGAGCACTGTTAACCACTTTATCCAACAAAAACAGATGTGCGGTGGCACCCCTAAATCATCATGTACTGGAAAAATATTTTGCATGTGTTGTTTCTACATATATTGGAAAACTTTTAGCACCCAGCCATATCAAAATTCAAGAATTGTGTTTTTTGATGCACCCTAATATATATATATACATTGATAAGAAGAAGTGTTTCTTGAACAGCAAATCAGCATATTAGAATGATTTCTGAAGGATCATGTGACACTGAAAACTAAAAATAGGCTTAATAAGGCTATGATTTCAGTCTGTAAGTGGATATTGTTTAACCTTTGTGAGTCTGCTGCTCAATATCTTCCTGGAGCTCCTTTATGCTGGTCAGTTTAATGACGCGTCTCCTGGGTAGAGAGGCGGCTGTCAAATCCTCCTTCACCTCCTCAACATGAGGCCTTTTCCTGAAGACCAAACAAACAACAGGTTGATCTTCTGCTTACAAAGCAATGTGAGTAGAGAGGTTAGTAACTGGGGCTATTGTCTCAGTACAGACAAAGTTGTATATCTACATTAAAAATGGAACCCTAAGAAATAAATAACAATTGCATCAACAGCCTGTTTTCTGCATTTCACCTTGGTGGTGCTTCATCAGGAGGAGGCTGACTGTCTGTCTGTGGATCCTCTGCGTCACACGGCTCCAGAACATCAAGAGCATTCAGCAGCTCTGAGTCGTCTGGTTGGACTGAACCCTGAGCGGCAGTGGAAGTGCTGGAGGTTTTATCTGACCTGCTCTGAGCAGCAGACGATGTGGTCGATGGCTGGAGAAACGCATCCAGCTTCTGGACTTTGCTGTCAGTGCGGACCATCTGATGGGCGTACACGCGCTCCTGGGAATCTGCTGAGGAACTAGAGGCTTTTGTCGCACTGGTGGACGCTGAAAGTCCTGGAAGCAGAGTCTATGGATCATGCACATCAGTCAAGTGTCGGTCAAATTAGAAGCTGTAAAATATTTACTCCTGGAACTGAAGGATCACCTGTGTGAAGTATGTGCGTGAGGAGTTGGAGCCAAGCAGTTTACTTTCTATGTGTTTCTGAATGCTCTCGATGATGCTGTCCTCATGCAGGAAGTGCACCTCGTGCTTGGTGGGGTGAACGTTCACATCTATGTTTTGAGGAGCAATCTCTAAACTTCAATTGAAAGCAGTTTTATTAAATATTAGGAAAATATCTTCAGATTTGTTTTACATGAATGCAGAGCGCAGACTTTAAGAAGTTTCTTATGCTCACCAAGGCTGCTAATAATATATTTTAAAATGTAATTTAATCCAGTGATGCAAAGCTGGATTTTCAGAATGACTACTCCAGTCTTTAGTGTCACATGATCTTTCAGAAATCTTTCTATGCTGATTTGGTGAAAGGAACATTGCTTAATATTTTTGATTTAGGATTCTCAGCATTTATTTGAGACAGAATTCTTCTGTGACATGATAAATGTCTTTACTGTCACTTTTGATCAATTTAATGCATCCTTAGTGAATAAAAAAAGTTTTCTTTTTTTTAAAAATCCTACTGACCTACAAAGTGTTTTACCTAAGATAAAGAAAAGGATGAGTGTTTTTGGGAAGATAAGCAGTGTAGACAGTCTCAATTGCTTTCTTCAAGGCACTAGATTCCACCAAGCGATCTAGAAGACAACATTAGTCAGAATTAAGTGTCTTGAATTTAAATGATGTTGATCAGAACAGTGATTATTCTTCATGAAGACAACTACGATTTTTCCCATGCTTTTAAAACCTAAGATAGAAACAAACTCATAACACATACGGTTGATAAAAAGGATAAGGATGCATTTCTTGACAGAATAGTTGGCATTGGAGATGTAGCCCTTCATATTAAAAGCGAGTTTCTGATCTTCACACTCAACTTCAATCAGCTCCCTGAAACACACACAGAAATGTTTGCTTTACTAAATCATTTAACGTCAAATCAATGTATCCTTGAATTCAAATGAGGTTTAAAAATGTTCAGAGTACCCAAAAATGGTCAAATAAAACTACCTGCTAACAGCTACGCCAAACACAGCACGAATGTTGTCCAGTACAGAGGCGTTCTGAAGGGTCTTCACATCTGCAACCATCTCACCTTGCTAAAACAGAGAAGAAAAAATGTTACTATACATATTTAAATTGAATTTGCTCTATTAATATACTATTATAGCATTTTGTTTTTCAAAATATATTTTACATTTTCCTTTTAATTTTAGTTAATTTTGCAGAAATTTTGCCATTTTTCTTTTTTTATTTTTCATTAATTATTTCAGTTTTAGTTTTAATAGCTTTAGTACTTCACC
Organism: Tor tambroides; assembly: GCA_021397915.2. Lineage (NCBI taxonomy): Eukaryota > Metazoa > Chordata > Actinopteri > Cypriniformes > Cyprinidae > Tor > Tor tambroides. The sequence goes on from JAFVLL020035398.1 coordinate 2,347, forward strand.
TTAAAATAAATGAAAATTAGACCACTAACTGAAATAATATTAGTTTAAGTTTGTTTAAACAACAGTAACAACACTGGTATAAAATGAGCATTTCACCTTCTTGACAGAAAAACTTTTCCCAGAGTTGTGAATGGCGTATCTGCATGACGAGAAATACGTACTGGTTAGCACTGATAATCACTCAGGATCCAGAGCCAAAACCTTCTGGATCTCATGAACACACCTGCTCACAACCTCAATGATTCTAGAATATTCCTCACTGGGGCTCTTCAGGGCTTTCCGTCGGGTAGACACATTATAGAACAGATCCTCAACCTGGGGAAAAAAAAAAAAAACGGATCAATTGTGGAATTGTGGGAAAAAAAATGACGTAATATCCGGTAAACCTACAGAAATCAACGTCCCCTGGTTTCCAGCGCAGGGTTTAGGTGGAGCTTTCAGCTTCCCATCACAGTAACTGGCCCTGTAAACACAAAAAAATAATGCATGACAAATAAAATAATATACTTATTGAGCTGCAGTATATTTACTCTACTTTCTGTATAAATATAGTCTGGAAAAATATATACTAAATGATATAACTGTAAATAATATATGCAGTACAAAAATGACCTGTAGGCACATTTTGCATCGGCTGTTTTTGTGGTGATTGTAACATGGGCTACATGACTTACACTGGCGAGAGCCTATAATAGAAAAAGAGATTTGATTTAGTCAAGGTTAATCAGAAAACACACTGCAATCAGCTGAAGTGATTCATACCTCCCCTCTGAATCCATATGTTGCGATTGATGACAAGTCCTCAAAAGACTGAAGCTTGCTGGTTGTAAAACGCTCACAGACTATTTCCATATCATCTTTCTGCAAAAAATAAAAATGCAACAAGCTCCAAATAAGAAATTTGTCATTTAACAATGTCTACCGGTGCACGCAGTGTAAAAATAAGTGATTTACCCTGATGCCAGTGCCGTTGTCCTGAATGAGGATAAGTTTCAGTCCACCCTCTTTCACTGTTATCTGGATATTTGTGGCCTTTGCATCCAAACTGAGAATTTACAACAAATATTAGTGTCTCATATTGTGCCACATGCAGCTGTTGACATTACAGGTGCCATCTGGGTTCCTTATAAACATCAATGAACAGCAGCATTTATGATAACATATACATTTTTAAACATACCACAAAAATTTAATTTTTATTCTCAAAGCTGTTATTGTACATTTCAGTATTATTGTTATTATTAGAACTGTGTTGTTTCTGTATAATTTTAATATTATTTCAGCACTATTTATATACTATTGTAGTATTTATTAATAACAGAATAAGGATAAATTAGCTTTTATTTTTAAATTTCAATTACTTTTAATTTAGTAATTGTGTTGTGTGCTTTTGTCATTTATACTACATAAGACTTTTCTACTTTTCGTTTTAAGTTGCATATATTATATTTTATTCCAGCTGTATTTCATTTAACGAAAACGATTTTAATAGTCTTAGTTCAAGTTAGGAATATCAACACTGAAGCTAAAAAGATAATACAACAAACATGAGTCTTTATTAGTGACCAGATAATAATGTATAAGTTAATCCTGTATTAGTGACTATATTAGTTTTTAGTCAGTACTTATTAATCATTTATTGGTGATGAACCTCTGCGACACCAGTTATTAGGTATAAATTAATGAAATGAAATTTCATCAGATAGAAGTTATTATAGTGCTCAATAAAAGTCTTGTCACCAGTTCTCCATCATCTCTTTGATAGCATTGGCAGGCCGCTGGATAATCTCTCCTGCTGCGATGCGGTTCACTACAGTCTCATCGAGTCTGCGGATGACTCCCGCCATGATCGGCTCTCACTCATTCACTAAATGATAAATAAAAACATTCACATGAACTGGCACTCGTTCACTACATCAAATATAAGCACTTTCAAATGCACGTGAATGTTTGTGTAACGTTACGTCTCACTAGAGATCCGCTGAACTTCAGGCGCGAATGGCAAGCGCCCGCCTCCCGAGTGCTGTGATTGGCTGGTGGAAGAACTGTATCCGTCGACGTCATGCCTGGTGTGACGTAGTAGTAGTCCGATCCAAAGCGGTGCGGCAAAGCTGTACACTACAGTGTAACCAGAAGATTGACATGATACTAAACAGTTGTTTTAGCCAGTTCACGTACTAATGTGCATAACTTGGGTGAATATATATGTATAAAGATGTGGTTTTAATTTGTTGTTCTTGCGTGGTAGCTCAGGCAAGTTAAAAATTTTTTTTAATTAATTAAAAAAAGTTTTCCCTCTTTCCACAGTTATGACCAACCATTATCAAACGCAACTTTTTAAGCCAATCGGCAATGTACCCACATAGAGATTTTAATTCAGATTTTTTTAATGTTTCTAATCTCATTTTTGTAAGTGACCTTTCTTTCTGTTTTAAAGATTATTATTCAATTTACTTAAAGTGGTCATCGGATGCAACATGCACTTTTACATAGTTGTTTGAACTGAAATGTGTGTTGGCAGTGTGTGTACACAACCACCCTATAATGATAAACATCTACCCAGTGGTTTTTGTTTTTTAAATCTCCTTAAATGATTTCTCCTTTCTCAAATCGAGCCGATCTCAGTGACCCCTGTCAGTGTGACGTCACATAGACCAAGGGCACTCCCACGAAAGTTGATTGACACTAGCGTTTCAGTACAGACTGGACTGGTGTCTTACCTTAGACCCGCGGCGGGTCACCCGCCCTGAGTGAGCGGTCATCAGTCTGCCATTGTTTCACCGCTGGAGCAGATGTAGACAAGAATGTGTCCTAAGCTATTTAGGTGTTTTGATGTTGGATGTAATAATGAACATAGCAGTCGTCATTTATTCCCGATATCTGAGCCGCTTTAGACCATAGACTGTAAAAAAAGATGGACAACGCGTCTCCGCTTCCTTCCACTATATAAAAGTGAAGCGAATTCATCTTAGTATGGCCGCTGCCATCTTGAGTAAATGACGTCTTTGGAGCCCGAGTCTGCGCAGTAGAGGTTCGTTTGGAGCCAGAGTCTGCGCAGTAGAGTCGTGAGGTGGAGCCACGGAATCAAACTCCCGCCCTAACTCCTGCAGATCCAATCAACCATAACGACACGCCCCGTTTTTATAGCATCAAATACTAGCTAAAATCACACTTATCACAAAAATGAGCAATTGAACATATATCAGCGTGATAACAACTACCTTAAATGACCAAAACCATATTTCGGAAAATTGTATTGGAAGTGTAATTTTTTTTTTTATTTTGACTGAAGTCCCATTCGATTACATGAAGAGGGCAGAGGTTTATGACCTGTACTGCAGCCAGCCACCAGGGGGCGATCAAAGAACCCACAGCTTCACTTTTAAGCTCATTTGGATTTAAAGCCACATGCAACAAAACGGCTTGCTCTGAAAAGAGCGGTTTTTGACAGGGTAAAAAGGGTGTTGTTTTACACTACCACTGAGAAATTTTAATCAAACTTTGTTACAGACTTTTCATTAAGACCCTAAAGAATCATATGTGACCCTGGACCTGTGGTTGTAAACCAGTCATAAGTGTCAATTTTTCGAAACTGAGATTTATACATCATCTGAAAGCTGAATAAATAAGCTTTCCATTGATGTATGGTTTTGTTTAGGATAGGACAATATTTGGTCGAGACACAACTATTTGAAAATCTGGAATCTGAGGGTGCAAAAAAATCGAAATACAGAGAAAATCACCTTTAAAGTTGTCAAATTAAGTTCTTAGCAATGCATATTACTAAACAAAAATGAAGTTTTGATATATTTACGGTAGGAAATTTACAAAATATCTTCATGGAACATGATCTTTACCTAATATCCTAATGATTTTTGGCATAAAATAAAAATCAATAATTTTGACCCATTCAATGTATTTTTGGCTATTGCTACAAATATACCCCAGCGACTTAAGACTGGTTTTGTGGTCCAGGGTCACATATCAACTTGTGGTAAATGGGCATCCGATGACCCCTTTGACAAATTGAATTATTCGCAATATGCGCTCCAAAGTCCCGATCTTAATCAAAAGATTCATGAACCCGTTCTGATCTAAATCAAATGATTTGAGATTCACGCTCCGAAGTTCCGATGTGAATCAAATGATTCGCTAACCCGCTCCAAAGTCCCGATCTAAATCAAATGAATTGTGATACACACTTCAAAGTCCCGATCTGAATCAGATGATTCGCGATTGGACTGAAGTTTCGAAATGCTCCGTTCCGTTTTACCCATCACCATACTATACACGCTTTTTAAAATCATTACAAGTGATGTCGAAATTGAAGCACAATTCGAAAAATGAAATGATCTTTTGATCAGTTTTTTGCAAGTGAATCGCTTTAGCTGAATGATCGAAGTCACGAGTTTGAATCAATTGGAGCAGTTTCAGCGTAAATGACTCATCAGTTGAATCGGTTTGTCTGTTCCTCAGCGTCTTCAGTCGCTGTGTATACTCGTTAGTTTTATGACGTTAACTTAAATAAGTGAAATAAGTATGATGTTTACGGTCCGTGTACGTTTTGATAGGTTGTTTTTCAATTTGAAATGAAATAAGCAGAAACGAGAAAATGGCTCCGTTATTCGATTTTTCATTTTTGGTTCACGGGTAGAAAATGGATAAATGACTTCAAAATTCGTTTTCCACATGTGGGCGATCATGAGACACCCCTTTTCGCCGATTGGTCAACTTAACCTGGACCTGTGATGTCATCAGCTGTTCCTCTATTTCGTTCAACAAAATAATAGAGATGCACTGATTGCAATTTTCTTAGCCGATTCCGATTTCCGATTTTTTTGGAAGTGTGACCTGCCGATACCGATTTTTGCAGATTTTTGCAAATTATCTATGCAAATTTCAGTGCAAAAATTATTTACATAATAAAAGAAATTAAATTATTAAACATTACAATTTCCCCAATCTGGACTAAGTTACAGATTTTCTCTCACTTAAACAACTCTCAAAATAAAGTGGTCTGTGAGTGGAAAGAGGAAGAAATAGTTAAATTAAAATGAGTTGCTGTATGTAACAAAACAGATGTCATTTCCCACTATATTTATAAATGGTCATTTTGTCCTCTAACCTCATTAAATGTGTCATCTTTCACATCAAATTCTTACTTTGTTTCAGTTAATTCAGTTAGCATAATAAGAAACTGAATTTTTTTCTTGAATTTTAAATCATTTGACCACTGCAATTCAGTTGGTGACAATTCAATAGGAAATCAGTTTGAAAGCATGACTTCAACTATATATTACTTCACTTTATCTTTTTATGACATGCTGAATACTGACATTTGTGATAATGATTAATGAAACCTGTTGGCAGTTGACTGTTGTATTGACTTGTACTGAATCACAGAATGTGTCTGATTTAAATGTAGAGCTGTTGCTTTAAATGATGGTAGCTTTCAGCATAAATTATGCATATGTGGTTTGCAGATTGCTTGTTTGGTAAGGAAACGAGTAAACAGCTATAGTGAAATAGTGCTCAGTGTCAGCTATTTTAAACAGTTCATGCTTGTGAAGTAGGTTCACTGTTACCTCCACACCACCAGGGCTCTCAAGTTATAGCGAAAGTTTGGAGTGAGATTAGGGGAGGGGCCACGCAAAGGGGAGGAGCAACTCAAATATTTCAAATATTTGCATGACCCAAGTTTTTGCTAGCAGTTCAATTTTACCTATTGCTCGTAATTGACCAGCACAAATAGAAGTTATAACATCTGGTAAATCTGATGAAAGACAAATTCATTCTAATAAAATAAAAAGATTTATATATTTAAAAATACAAATGTATCAAAATTAAAAAGAAATTTTGCCCCAAACGAGCCAACTGAACAGCAGTATTCAATGTGCATACTGTACACATATACAGTAGGATTACAGAACTTGTCCTGAGCATGTATGACAAGCTCTCTCTGTGTGTGTGTGTGTGTGAGAGAGAGAGAGAGAGAGAGAGAGAGAGAGAGAGACACGGACCCAGCTCTCACTGTCTTTTCACAGGCAAGTGATTTCATCCAGGAATCTTAAAATCGAAAAAAAAAAAAAAAAAAAAAAAAATGAAGGGGTAACCTACAGCATTCATCGGATCTTTCTCTTCCAACTCACACTCCATGTGCGCGCGCATCCATGTTGCTTAGTAACGAACGTGAGAAATGCAAGGGCTGCATCCGAAAACTTAGGCAGCTGCCTTGCTGCCTCGCTGCCTCATGAGGCAATGACTTTGCAGGTAGCGTTTATGCAGGAAGGCACCTCACGAAACTAATTTCGGACAGGCTTCTGAGGCAGCGTAACGGTTTAACGATCTACACCAAAATAGAACGAGTTTTGGTGATAACTAAACGGATATTTAATTACTATAATATTCATTTCTCGCTAGAAATAACATCAAAAGTGCAAAAAGTTAATCAGAAATATACATTACACACAAACTAACCACCAAACGCAACTTCCAGCCACCATCTTTAATTTTTTAGCTCAACCGTCTGGGAATGGAACGCACAGGATTGTGGGAAATCAAAGGCAGCGAAGGATGCATCCATGCTGCCTTCAAAAATCGATCAGATGAAGGCATCTCACGAGACAGGAAGTGAAGCTAACTTTGGATTCGGACATGCCTTGATGCCTTCCTGCCTTGGAATGCTGCCTCCGAAGGCAGCATTTTTCAGTTTTCGGATGCAGCCACGGTGTGGCGGGTGAGCGTGTGAACGGGTTGAAATGCGTGTGTCTCACGCCCAATGCGTGAGACTTGAGAGCCCTGCACCACTGTGTAAACTGTCATTTTACAACAGGTCTTTTGATGTGCACAATGTGATTCACTTGCTCTGTGTCCCCCCCAAAAATATTTATATCCATAAGATATCATCAGATTTAGGCTAATTAAGCCAAAGTATAATAGGCTATGTGTGTTATAGTTTATTTGTTTATTGTTCGACGACTGAATGCTTTGTCACAACAACAGAAAAACGTCTGTTTTTTAAAGTGCATATTTATAGATAAAGAAACAGCTTTTCAGACTGTCATGATGTTTTATGGCGTCTAAGGTAACAGTTTTAAACAACTTCAACTACAGCATCACAAATCAGCCAGCAGGGGGCAGAAGACAAGAGCGATTGTGTAACGCTCCCTGGTTAAAGGGAGGAATATCTAGGCTACCGAGATGATTAGTTCAATAAAAATTCTTTAACGAAAGTGAAATAATTCGGTACTGAACTATCTGGTTCACACAGCTGACAGACTTATTTATTTAATGAGTCATAGCAATGCGAGCATGCAACCTGTCTTGTATCTTTTTATGAGCTCCAAAATTATGAACAAGCACCATAAAAGTATCATATAAGAAATAGTTTTATGTGACAAGCAGACCAAAATTGAAGCTATAAATCACACCTTTTGTGATCCACAGAAGAAAGAACAACATGAAGGTGATGAGATTATTACAATTCTCATCTTTGGGTGAGCTATTTCTTACAATGACTTACAGAGACCAGTTGTATAGAAATGAATAATAATGAGCTCCTGTACAGTGCAGCATGAGTCACATCAAGTGTTTCCAACTCGTCCACACTTCATTTCGTTCTGGAATCCTGTGGTTGAGCTACACACAGTCTTCCTGCGGCTAGATAAATATGTCTTTTCTCGCTCGTTCACATGTAGGTATGTGAGGAATTTTGTTTCTTTGTTCTTTCATATTTTGAATGCATGTAAGTAATACCTGAAACCAGCTCCTTTCCCCTCTGGGTTCAGCTGTAAATCTTTTTCTTCAGCACTGTCCCATGTTTGCTGTACTGAATTCACACTGAACCTTTTTACAAGCCTGTTGAATGAACTGGTCTGACTGACCAATGCTGAACAAGAAACAATGAGTGCAACATTCTCTGTTAGGTCTCTCTCATGGTTTTTCTAAAGCTTAACTTGTGAACTAGATTTTCTGTTTGTCTCTGTTCTGCATTGGATTAAAGCTAGGGGCTACATACTTTTTTTTTTTTTTTTTTTTAACTTGGAACTATTTATCAGAGGAGTTTGTGGGTTTCTGGACTGCTTCCCCAAATGAGTTGCGGAAAATCAGGAATCCAAAAGTCCACAAGTCAATAACTGCCTCTTTTTTTCCCATTTGTCCAAAGTAATTTAGTTACGGCCAGCTCATATTAAGCCAACACTTGTTTAGACTAATCATACATGCATATTTCTATAACCGGTGCTTCAAGCAACCTGGATTTGTTTACACACAGTATGAAGGTTGATGAAGGCCTATAACCTGAGAAGGGAATTGGCATATCATATTATTTTATGAGGCGTGTTCTGTAAAGGTGAAGCTTGTCTCATCTGTCAATCTGTGTTTCTCTCCCTTTTGTAGGTCTGACCTGATATTTTTAGTATGGAGGAAACTTCTAGTGTGGTGTGTGTACAGTATGTATAGTATGAACAGGTAAAGTGGGACACTTTCTGGTAATTTGTCACTAGCATTGTAATAAAAGATGACAAATGGCTTAGCCCTTCACACAGTTCCATTTTGAATAGATAAAGACTGCTAGTGCACTATAGAGGAAAAAGGAAGAAGTATACAAAACCCAAGTGCCCCACATTACCTGTATTCACCTGCGTGTACATAAACACTTGCCCGTGTACCTGAAAAAAAATGAGTTAAAAAGAGAAAAGGGGGGAAATTATCTACAATGATTATATCTATAATGATCTTTACACAATTTTTTTTTCTCAAGAAGAATTTTCCTCTTAGTGCAAAACTGGTCACACTTGTAACACAGCTAGTCTGCTATGCTTGGGTTGTGAGTGTTTCCTTTAACGTTGCTTTAAAAAATATGTGTATTTTAAATAAATAATTTTAACATTTAATCTGTTAATTCAATGTCATTTGGTTATCATGTCATCAGACCCCCAGGTTAAGAAGCCGTGGAGAAGTGTATACTTTTATGACAAAGAGGTTTGGTAAATTGAGAAAAGAAGCGGGTCAAGCACTGAACCCTGCAGCACCTTAGAGTGGTTTTGTGGTATGACTTAGACAATCTTCCCCGGTAGCTAACCCATGAGGAAAAACTCAAGTGCAGGTAAGAGTACTAGAGAGAATAAACAGGGGTAGAAGAGATGGAAATGTTTTTCAGAAACGATATAATATTTACACTTTATCTAAACTAAATTAAAGTAGTTAATAAATCCTACTCTGTAAATGAGTGTAAAGTAAAGATTACTGATGTTACTACCTACCTCACTGTTAATTTTATTTTAAGCATTTTTAATTCAAAATAGGGCATAAAAAACTAACAAACAAAAACACATGAGTTAGTCATGCGGACAGTTGTGCCAAATACACACTGGCCTATTTTGTACAATCTTTGTGAGCCCAGTCTTTAGAAAGTAGTTACTTACAACCCTCCCCTTCTAAACAGTAATTATCATTCTAGTTTTGTTGTTTTGTGAGCATGTTAGATATTTACTTTTATCTAACACGACACCCTGCTGATTCATTTCATACCCATTAGCATGTCCACAAATCAAATGATAAGGCAAATGTGAAAATGTATTTTTGTCTCAAAAATTCTGTATAATAAATCCTGTATAATAATTTCTTACAGTGTTTCTACTTTTACCTCAGGAGGGTGGTGGTAATTTCTGATGCTAATTTAGCTAATTTATTATTTGTTTTTCAGTGAAAAGCCAGAGATAAAATATGAGATATGTAAAGAAAACATAGAAATGAAGGTACATTTCCATTTCCAATCAAGCAATTGGAAATTTAGCAAAAATGTGAAGATAATTACATGATTATATAGAACATAATTATAGATGTATATACATAATTAGATATGCTTTTAGCTATGAAATTAGATAAAGGAGTCAGCCAGAGTTGTTTAAAGAAAAAAAAAAATTAAATAAATGTATTATTTGAATATTTCACTAGATGTACCCACAATTGAAGAAACACATTACATTACCTTTGGATATAGATGCTATTCAATTAGTATTAGTGCTACTAATACAGTCCTTCCTCTTTTTTCAATGCATGCAAATAATATTCATCAGGATTCAGACAAACTGACAGAAGGCTGTCATTTGCGTGAATCTGGCTGCTGGCCAAAACATTATTTTCATATTATTTGTGTGCAAAGGCTTGCAGCATGCTTTGTAGATGCAGCTGGTGATGGAGAACTACATGCAGGCACATTGCAGATTGTTAGCTGGCCAAAGATAAGATTACAACAGAAAATCTTTTTCTCAAACACATTTTAAAATATATGAATATATTTTTAAACTATAAAATATTTATATATATATAATGCACACTGTAAATAAATAAGTTCATTCTATGTTTTTAAGCGCTGTTTAAAATAATTTGAACACTAGTGGAACTTATATCTATAATATAATTAAATGTTACTGTATATATGTTGCATAACGGTCATAAAGGTCACAGTTGCCTTTCTTCCATAAGTTACAGCATCTCCCAGTAGGGGCTAGCCAAATCTTTACCCCTTAGCATTCATAATGTAGCAATATTTTTGTCAAGTCAAATGCACTTTAAGAAAAGATCGACCCTCCCTCTAACACTCCTCACCTCTAACTTGCAACAGCAAGTAGCATTGACTGTGACTCAACTAAAGGCTATTGATGATTAGATAATAAAAGGGGCTACGCCTTTGATATGTCCTTTTCATATATCAGCACAAAAAAGAAATCTGTGCTTGTCAAGACATTTCATAGGGCATTAAAGATCTGTGATGAGCATAACAGGTATAAACACATGCGGATTAGCTGTGAAGTGATATCTGTGAAAACATGTGACTTCTGTACTTGGAATGTTTTTAGGTACGAGTTCACGTACATCTTCACCCTTAACGCTGCTTGCAATATGTGCTTTAGGCAGTGTCTGTTGAAACAATGCAGGATTGTTGAGGCATGCACTTGAGAAATGACAACATATCCTGTAGCCCTCCCATAGCCAAGTTTTACTTGGAAGGGAAACAAATTCATATGCAATAGCATTATAGAAGGCGAGCTTTACAAACATTGGATCAATAGCGCTTACTCTCTGATAAATGGGAACGTGAGGCTTTTGTGTACAGGCTATAAATCAAAATAGCCTGATTAAGATTTAAAGGCTCTGTTTTTGTTTGAAGAGCTGTCAACAATATATATATTAGCACATTAGTGCAATAAAAACATGCAATTAAATTGTAATTTATCTTAGCCTTAATCAAAATAAATTGCCACACAGTTGTAAAATGCACACTTAAAATAGAGGTGAATTTGACAATGAGGTTTGAAAAAATGTTCAAGCATTTTGTGGCAAAGCATTGTCTGTAAAGTTAGAAGTGAAGTGGTTCCTCTTCAGGAACTAATCGCACAAAGATTATTCGCTTCCAGACAAACCACATTGAAGACCTTCTGGCGTGGAAATGATATGATTTCATCTCTGTTGCCCATGGTGATGCTGGCATATACATAAAGTCACACCCTTATTCTGAAGCTCTGCAAACAATATTATAACAATAGCACTGTGTATATGTTATTTTAGAGCATTTTGCTTCCAGCAAAAACGTAATGCTTATTCAGTCATGTCTGGTCAGATTTTTGAGCCAAGTCGCTGTGAACTTAAATCACCACTTCTTGTATAACATGAAGGGGAATTTTACATTGCATTACAAGCATGCATACTGATCAATTATTGAAAGTACAAGCATATATGTTCATGTTATGTATGTTCTTATAAATATATAACATGCAGAGTGATAAATTAGTATTATATATATATATATATATATATATATATATATATACATAAAACACTGTAATAAGTTACTACCCATTGCACATTTAAGTTTTGTTCACATAGACTATGTTTTTTTCTTTCTGACCATGCTGTCTTCATAAATTATTCTGTTCCAGCCAAACAAGTTCAGGCTCATAAGACCCCATTTTTTTATCTGCACTTCGACTGCACACACAAAGATACAAATTTTGTCATATACAAAGTAAAATCAATCACTGGTTATCCAGATAATATTTGACATAAAGAATGTTCATAACAGTTGTATAGCCTTGTCTAAATATGTTCTTGTTAATCAGCATTAATTGTGCATTAGAATTCCTACAGTTCAGTAACTAAAGACTTTAATAATGATATGTATTTGTATAGTGGCTGAAGATCTATGTTATTGCGGGTCCTGTGACCTCTGACTGACTGTATGTTCGGCCAACACATTCTCAGATTTGTATTTGAGCTCCAGATCAAGTCTTTGTTATCAGGATTGTGTGTTAAAGATTGACTAGGATTGAGAATTATTAACTTTGCATATACCCCTCATATGGAAATCAATATTTTATGGAATCAATCCTGTCATGAAATCTGTCTGTCCTTAAGTTTTACTCAGAAACGTAGGCTAAGTGAGTTGGCTTTTGAAAAGATGGACAAACGCTTGTTTTGAGTAGGACTGTATCATTCTTTTTGTCTTGCCGCGAACACAAACAGGTTTTGCCTGTGTGTGTGTGCGTCTGTGTGTGTGTGTTGGCTGAGATGTGTGTTTTCCTCTTCTTCCACTGGAGTGAAAGTTAAAGCGTCTGTCGCTCGTCATGACGGTCTTACATCGATGAAGGGGTTTTACACAGGGAATTAAGGGAAAACTGCACTTTAGATTGGTAAGTCGACTTTACATCTATGTGAGGAAACTTTAACACGTCATTGTATTTCATAATTGTACTTGGAAGTAGCCTAAGTTTTCTAAACTTTGAGAGCTTCACAATTCGCGACTACAAAATCTAACGTGTCGTGTCGATTCTTATGAGAAAAAAAAACATGCTTGTGATGAAGTTATCAATCGATAATTTGTATTTACATATACACGATAGAAAAATTTGACGAGTTCAGCCCATAAATGGTGGTCTCTCTGTTGTTGCGACACACCCAGAGGTTGTTGAAGCAGATGTGAGGTCTTTACTCGATCCATTCAGATTAATTTTGAATGACTTACTGATAACGAACAGGATTCGTGTTTTTCGACTGTTTGAAATTATAACAGGTAGTATTTGGCTGATATTTTAATATAATTTACAGTCCAGATATCTTTTCACTTGACGTGTTAACTAAGATTACTTAAATGTGGCTTTTAGACTTGAAATGGACGTCGAGTTCGTTTTCTTCTTCTGTTTTAGAATCCATATTGTAGCTTTCAGACACACAATTATGACGAAAATGCATAATGACCGTAAATAACCATAACTGATAATGAGTAGGCCTACATTTTAAAAAGGTATTTCTAAATATGTAATAAAAAAGGTGGATGAATTGAAATGTTATTATGACATGCCCTACTTTTATTTATGTAGTTTTAGGGTATAAATGTGACATTCGATTTCTGGCTTTTTGCAACATTTACAGATTGAGTTAGTAACATCCCTTCTTATTGATTTGGATGTCACTGGATGACTTTAAATAAATAAATATCATTTAACTACTCAAAAAAAATGTTCATCATTGAAACAGACATTGGGTTACGTTTAAAAAATGTAAGAAACCTAAAAGGCCTCCTACACGTTTCCATTTATGTGAGCAGTATTTTTGAATTAAAACAGATTTTAAATGTATCCAGCGTAATTTTGTTTGTTTGTTTAAAAATGCATGCACTTACAATAATCTAGGCACATGTTTAATTTTCTTATGTTTAATGCACTTGAGGAAAAAACAGAGTGGTTGCCCTCATGTGGAATTAATGTGCATTACCATTTTTTTCTGGTGTTAATTATTCTCTTAACTCTGTCTGCATTGGTGCAGGTGTAAATATGGCTCATCCTTCCCAGTGCTCCTCTGCCGGGGACAACCCCCTGGACCCCAACTACCTGCCCCCTCATTATCGTGAGGAATACCGATTGGCGATTGACGCCCTGGTTGAAACTGACTTGGAGGGCTACTATGGGTTTCTTCAGGAAGCAGATGTGGTTGATTTCTTATCCCGTTCGGAGACTGAGTATATCAAACACATGGTACAGGCGCCGCATCACACTGCCCAACCAGAGAGGAGATACGTGGCTGAAGATGTAGATGGCTCTTCTGACACTTACTGGCCGGTACATTCAGACCATGATGCTCCAAGCCTGGACCTAGGCTGGCCGCAGCAATACAGATTTGTTGGACCCACTGAGGTCACTACATTGGTGAACCCGTCTGACCCTGAGATGCCCAGTATCAAGGAGCAAGTCCGCAGAATGATCAAGAATGCACAACAAGTGAGTTTTGCATTCTGTCCAAGTGCAGTAATAAGTAAGATATTATTAGTGCATGACAGAAGTCAGTAAATACAGACTGTCTTCCCTTATTTCTTTTATTTTAATCACTTTGGTGCAGTTTTCACAAGCAGTAAGAGCTTAAGACCACAAACTGGTCACACTAGTTTCACAGCTGGTCTTTCATTCTAAACTTGACATAATGACAGCTATTATGCACTCATTAGAGCATAATGAGAACTTTGGTTTAATTGGCAAACACAACTAAATTAACTTCTTTCAATTTAGACATTATAACTTCCAGTTAATTCAACTGCAAACAATACAATGTTCTTGTTTCAATTTGCCTAAAGGTGCTAAATGAAAAATGCTGATTTTTATGCCAAATTGACACAAGATCTGTAATGTAATATTATAATAGTTGATGTGTCAATGATGGCTTGAGATGGCATACAATTACATGCACTGTTGCCTATAGTAATGCCATTCACAGTATGCCTCTGTATTGTAAAAGTATTATGCATATTCTACAGACTGTTTTTTTTCTTTCTTTTTCTTTTTTCTCCAAAATGTTCTTTTGTTAGACTGAATTCACAGTTGAGGCAGTTTGAGTTTCAGATTGGGTGTTTTTTTCTCTCTTTCATGATTGAACTTTTGCTGAATGTAAAATAGACTGGGCCATCATTGTTGACAATGTGGTAAACCGAAGTCTAAGTAAACAAAAAAGTATACAGTCTTTCCTGCCCTTCACCTCCCTTCATCTGATATTGACCTCTTTGTCATTTACTGTATGTTTGGTTATCCTACAATGTTGACAGCACAAAAAAAAAATTGAAAAGAAAAAAAACTGAAACTTGTTCTGATATCATTGCCCTGCATAATGTCTTTTCGTTGAGTAAATATATATTTAATTTCTTGTTCTAGGTTATCGCTGTGGTGATGGATATGTTTACAGATGTTGACATTTTTGCTGATATCCTCGGTGCAGCGACACGTGGTGTGGCTGTTTATGTTCTTCTTGATGAACTGAATGCTCACCATTTTGTTGGGATGGTGAACAACTGTAGGGTGAATCTGGATGAAATAAAAGTAGGTACTTTTTGTAGGTGTTTATCACAAGTTGAGAGTGTTTTTTGTAGCTATGTTTTAATGATTTGTATATTTACTACTTTATAGAATTTACTCAAAATCAGCATATGAATTAATGGCTTTAGCGTTGATTTTTTTTAAAACATGAAAGAAATATCATGAAAATGAAAATGTAATATAATTTCCTATAACAGAAATCATAGCAATGTACTGTTACATACTTATTTTGAGTATTTTGTATAAACAATGTATGTGAGTGTTATTAAGACTTTACAGTTTTTACCATTAGATGGTACACTTTAAGAGACACTCAAAGTTTAATTGTTTTAAATTGGTAAAAAATCATTAATATACTTTTTACTTGCAGTTCATGCGGGTAAGAACTGTGTCTGGTAGTACCTATTACTGCCGAACAGGAAAGACCTTCAAAGGTCAGATGATGGATCGCTTTATACTGGTAGACTGCAGAGCTGTTTTAAGCGGTAACTATAGGTAGGTACATTTTATCTTTTGACAGTTAATTGCAAACCATAAAAATACCTCATATGTGTTTTGGTGTGGTCATTTAAAGTGCCCCTATTATGGGTTATGAAAGGTTCATATTTTGGTTTTGGGAGTCCCCAACAACAGGCTGACATGCATGCAATGTCAAAAAACACTTTCATTGTCTTGTAATATGCATTTATTTTTACCTTAATTGCCCAACGACTCCCAAACGATTCGCTCAACGATTCATTTTTCCAAACCCCTCCTTTGCGTGACACTAATCTGCGGGGATTGGTCCGATTGGTCGATTTCATTGGTCGATTTTCAGTAATGCCTGATAAAGCAGCATTTGTGAGGGCAATGCTGCTTTGTGTACAGCGTTACCGGGGAAACGGCTATTTTTACAGCTCCAAAAATGGCACCTAGTGGCAAAGAATGAATCATATACAACGCGAAAATCAGGTTTTCCCAGGTCTGCGCGCGCAACAAGTGGGCGGGCAATATGCTAATGTTTCATGTTGAGGTCAACATGAAACAGTTTGGGATTCGTTTTAAAAACGACTCGTTTCAATGATTCAGAGTCGACTCTTTCTTTTGAAAGACAATAACTTTATTCACGGTGCACTTTGAGATGTAAAACTTTGCAGGATGTTTTCATTCACTTAGAGCTGTGTTACACACTGCATGAAAGGTCATTTTCAAAAATCTATAATAGGGGCACTTTAATAGGTGTTGGTTAATACATCTTCTCACTTTGTGTTGCAGCTTTATGTGGTCTTTTGAGAAGATACATCGCTGTCTTGCTCACCTATTTCTGGGACAGCTTGTAACCACCTTTGATGAAGAGTTTCGGATTCTCTTTGCCCATTCAGAGCCACTGGTTGTTGAAAATGTTTTGGAAAATATGCCACACTACGGCAGTGAACCTGAAAGCTACTACAACACAGAAAAGACCCACATGTTTAACAGACAATATCCAACTATGGGCATGGAATGGGCTGGACGTACTACAGAAGATCATATGAAATTGGGTTACAAAATGTTACCCTTTAGGAGTGAATCCATCCACAGTGCAACAGAAGCAAATCCCTCTGTTCAGAGGCCAATGAACCTGCATGCTGCCCAGCAATATAGAGGAGACCATCAATTTATAGAGCATGGAAGGCAAATGAGAGGACCAAATGAAACGGTTGGTTTCAAAAGGCATAGCTACGGAAGTATACCTGATTATGAATACATGCCCCCTCAAAACCATCCAACAATGAGAGGAAACCAGTACATGGAGGGAGCAGTGCCTCAGGGTGGCCACTATGCAAGGGAACCACATATTTACCAGGGAGCTGGATTACAACCTGGTTATGACACATATGGGAGGTTTAGAGGCCAAGGCCAACACATTGATCAGTTTTCAGGGCCTGGCTACCCTCATGAGGGAGATGAGGCTGAACCACCGGGAGCTTATGACCATATTCAAAGATACCTGCAGTCTCAACCCGCTATGGAGGAAGGACATAGTCCAAGAAATTTATTACCACCTGGGCAGTCCAACCTCAAGAGACATAGCATGGGACAGTCTTATACATGTCAGACCTCTCCAACACAACCAAACCCGCCAGAACAGAAACGTTTCTTCAACGTAAACCGCAAACCACAGGATGTGAGTCAAAAGCAAGGCCTGCGGGACTGGAGGATCAGTTCATACCTCAGTGCATATGATGATGCAGGAGAGCTGGATTTAGCTGAACTTGAAGTTTCCACTGCATGTGATGACATTCCATGTTTTACGCAGGAAGCTCCTTGTGGCCCTGTACGTGCTGAAATTAGACCAGGAAATAGAGAGTTTAACAGGATACATTCACCTAGGCAAAATGACATGTTTGTCCAAATTCAGAATGATTCTGTTGTGCCTGACAGTTCAGCTAATCCTCAATCTGACTTATCACACATAAACATCAAAACAACACCAGCATCAACTTCAGAGTCTTCTTGCACCACTGAGGGTGACAAAGCGGAGGAGACGCAGAATAGAGAACCTAAAGAGACTAGCCGGATAAGTGAAGAGTTCCTCAAGAGAAAACCCAGCCGACCTGTCCAGAGGAGTTCCAGACTGAGGCACTCACTGATATTCAATTCAAATTTGGAGTTGCATATGTCAGAAGAGATGAAAGATACTGCTGGAGAAAAAGATGTGGATGAAACTTCAAAACTTTCGGCTCGTGTGTCACAAATCTTGGATAAAAGGAGGACTGGTTCTCCATTTCAACCATTTCAGTGGAGCAGTTTTGTAAAGTCAGCCACATTTGATAACTCCACCTCAGAGTCTGCACAACCTGAGGATGAACTGAACAAAATGAGTGAAAATTCTGATGTAGATAAGGTTGAAAACTGCCAAAATCTTAGAAAGAATTCATTAAAGGGTGATCTGGAAGAAAAAGACCTGCCTCAATCAGTTCCTGAAAGAAATAGCCAAAGGGATGAATGCCCATCTAATGTATTGCAAAAGCCATCTTCTTTCATAGATATGAATGACCCTGATTGTAGACTGAGGTATTTCAAAGATTTAGCAGCCAAACGCAAACTTGCAGCAGCAAAGGCTTCTCAGAGCAATCCAATGAAAGCCACCCAAAAGTTTACTCTACCAGAGAAACCTTCAACTAATGGCGCCGATAAAAAAACAGGACCTGTTTTCAAGACCCCAGAAACTCCACTCAAGTCAAAAAATACCACTGCCACAGTAACAGAGATCAAAGCCGCCAAATGTGAGGATTCGAGTAAAGACATCCTACATAGAGCCACTGATGCTGAAAAAATTAGATTTAAGAAAAAACTTGCAGAAGAGTCTGGCTCAACTTTAAAAAATTTCAAGGGAGACAATGATCAAGCTCTAAAACCTGTTGAAGAGGCAAGAACAGTATCTACAGCTAAAAACCAGACACCCCCCATTCTAAACGTTTTTTCACAAAAGCCTCTCTGTGCCTTACAAAATCAAGTAGATTCTGTTGCATTAGATACAACCTCAAAAGAATCTGGCCTCAACCAATATCATATTCCTAAAGAAACAGATCCCTCCCGTGCTGTTCTGACTGAGGGTTGTCCACCTGTAAAGTTACCACCGACAAAGTGTGTGTCACCACTAAGCACCACTCCAAATGAGGGAAGTCTGTCTGCAAATGACTCCCAAACGCTTGCACAAAGCTTACCCAATATCTTCAGCGCATGCTCTGATACTGTGCCTCATGATTCTAATTTAACAGCAAACCTTGCAATTGTAGATGGTTGTGTACCCTCAAAAAATGACCACAAAGATACAGTTTCCTTCCCAGCATTTTCTACAACTGGAATTAGTTCCACCGAACAGCCCACTGCAGTAAAGGCAAAATCTTCTCAAAATCTCAATGAAACTGGGGCAGATTTTTCTAGACACTTCACAGCAGTAGGGGCTGATTCATCTACAGCAGAAAATGCGCATTCCCAACACCACTCTGCAACAGAGGAAAACTCTTCTCAACAGCATATTTTAATGGAAGCAGACTCTTCCAAACCACCCACTACCACAGAAAGTGAACCCTCACAAAAATCTACTTCAACAGAGGCAGACCATTCTCAACACCCTCCTGCATCTAAAACAGACTGTTTTCAACAGCCTACTGCAGTGAGGAAAGACTTTTCCCTGCACCCAACTGCTACAGAATGTGGAACTTCACAAAACTTCCCTATTACAACAGAAACTCACTCTTTCCAACAGCCAACTGCAGCAGAAAGTGAACTGTCACATCACTCCACTACAATTAAAGCATCCTCTTCTCAACAGCCTACTGAGACAGGAGAAGAGTGTTCTCAGCCCCCCACTGAAACTAGGATGGACTTTTGCCAGCAATCCACTGCAGCACAAAGTGAAATCTCTGAAGAACCCACTGCAGTGCGGACAGACCCTTCTACAGCAAGAAATAAACCTTCTCAACAATGCACTGCAGTATCTTCAGATGTTTCCAAGCATTCCCCTGCAGTGAGGGCAAACTCTTCCCAACTCCCCACTGCAGCAGAGATAGACTCTTCTCAGCTGTCTGCTGCATCTGTGGTAGACTCTACGCAACACCACATGGCAAAAGAAAGTAAACATTCCCTAAAACCCACTCCATCAGGTACACAACCCTTCATACAGCCAAATGCTTCTGCTGCAGCCTCTTCACAACATTCCAGTGCAATGGAGACAGACTCCTCCCAGCAGCCCAATGCAACAGCCACAGACTTTTCTCAACACCCCACTGCAACAGCCACAAATTCTTCTCAGCAACCCACTCAAATGGAGACAGAACCTTCTCAAAATCCAATTGCAGTGGAGACAGACTCTTCCCAGCAGTCCACTGCAACACCCTCAGACTCTTCTCAGCACCCCGTTACAACAGTCACAGATTCTCCTCAACAAACCAATGCAATTGAGACAGACCCTTCTCAAAAGCCTATCGCATTGGAAACAGACACTTCTCAGCAGTCCACTGCATCAGTAGTAGACACCATCGAAGAGCTAACTGTGTCAGAGGCAGACACTCTCCAATTCCACACTCCAACAAAAAGTGACCTTTCCACAGAAACTTTCAAACAACTACCTTTATTGGGGGCAGACTCTTCTCAACAGCCCACTGCAACAACCACTGACTCTTCCCAGCAGCCCACTACAACAGAGATAGGCTCTTCCCGGAAGCTGACTGCAGCAGACAAAGACTCCTCCCTGAAGTCCACTTCAACAGTCACAGACTCTTCCCAGCAGTCAAATGCCAAAGTCACAGACTCTTCAGACATGGAGACTGACTTGTCCCAGCAGCCCACTAAAGCAACCACAAACTCCTCCCAGCAGTCCAGTGCCAAAGTCACAGACTCTTCAGACAAAGATTCTTCCCTGCAGCCTGCTGCAACAGAGATGGACTTCTCCCAGCAGCCCACTGAAGCAGTCACAGACTCTTCTCAGAAGTCAGCTTCAAAAGACACAGACTCTGCCCAGAAGCCCACTGGAACAGTCACAGACTCTTCGCAGCAGCCCACTGCAACAGAGGTAGACGCTTCCCAAGAGCTCAATGCAGCAGACACACACTCTTCCCAGAAGTCCACTGCAACAGATACAGATTCTTCCCCTGAACCCACTGCAGCAGTCACAGACTCTTCCCAGAAGTTGACTTCAAGAGACACAGACTCTTCCCAGCAGCCTGCTGCAACAGAGGTGGACTCTTTCCAGGAGCCCACTGCAAAAGACACAGACTCTTCCCAGCAGCCCACTGCAACAGAGGTAGACTGTTTCCAAGAGACCACTGCAGCAGACACAGACTCCTCCCAGCAGCCCACTGCAACAGAGGTAGACTCTTTCCGAGAGCCCACTGCAGCAGACACAGACTCCTCCCAGCAGCCCACTGCAACAGAGGTAGACTCTTTCCGAGAGCCCACTGCAGCAGACACAGACTCCTCCCAGAAGTCCACTTCAGCAGGCACAGACTCCTTCCAGCAGCCCACTGCAGGAGATACAGACTCCTCCCATAAGTCCACTGCAATAGAGACAGATTCTTCCCCTGAACCCTCTGCAGCAGTCACAGACACTTCCCAAAAGTCCGCTTCAGCAGGCACAGACTCCTTCCAGCAGCCCATTGCAGCAGATACAGACTCTTCCCAGCATTCCACTGTAACAGACACGGACTCTTCACAACGACCCACTGCAACAGTTACAGACTCTTCAGACACAGACTCTTCCCAGCAGCCTGCTGCAACAGGGACAGACTCTTCCCAGAAGACCACTGCAACAACCACAGACACCTTCCAGCAGTCTTTTGCAACAGAGACAGACTCTTCCCAGCAGCCCGCTGCAAAAGAGACAGACTCTTCCCAGAAGCACACTGTAACAGCCACAGACTCTTTCCAGCAGTCCGTTCCAACAGAGACAGACTTGTCCCAGCAGCTCACTATAACAGAAAGTGAATTTTCCCAAAATCCCACCAGAATGGAGACAGACACTTCCAAACATCCTATTGAAACAGTAAATGAATCCCTTCAAGACATCAGTGCAACAAAGTCTGACTGTGTGAATGAGAAAAAAGATGATAACTCATCCGTAGCCTATAGCAAACTAATACCCATTCCAGAGGCTAACATTACTAAAAAAGACAATAGCATATCTCAAAATGGAGTCGGCACAGATTTAAATTCCCCAGATGAACATTCCCAATCTGATACTGTTACATCATGTGACAGCCAAGTGGAACTAAACCAAACACACGCATGGGCCAAACCATGTGTAACTCCTATGGTAGAAGACACAGACAATGGTTCTTTAACTAGTCTTGATTCAATGAAGGTGAGCTCAACTCAGCCTCAAGGTTCACCAGAGCCTTGGCTGTCCTCGAATGAGATCAACTCAACTCAGGGAATAAAACAATTACAATCTAGTTTATCATCAAACCCTATGGAATCTAGTTGTCAAAATGACTCAAAGCCTGAGAAAACAGATGAGTGCCAGAAATCTGACACCATTACAGAGCGAACTCAGAGTCATGACACTTCAGCTATAGATGCAGGGCCTCAGATAGAAGTTTCTACAGCAGTAGACTCTAACGAGGTTGATAAAGTGATAAAAACAACACCAGAGGTAGAAAACACTGTGACTAACATTACAGAGGTGTCTGAAAAATCACAGTTGACTGTACACAGTAATTCAGAAAATCAGTCTTCTGTTGCAGAGAATGCAAAACCAATTGTGTCGGCCCATCAGACATCTACTGCAAATGTTATCTCTTGCAGCAACCTTAGAGATGACACTAAAGTTCTTTTAGAGCAAATTTCAGCAAAGAACCAAAGCAGATCTTCCCAGTCCAAGCAGACTCTTGCTGCACCCAATGAAGCCAAAAAGGGTGAAGTTAGCTCTACAGATAAATTGTTCTCAAATTATTCTGGAAGGCCCTGGTCCTCCAAGACTACACCAGAAGAGCGTGAGATGTTACTACAAAAGATGGAGCAAATGCGTAAAGAGAGGAAGGTCTACAGCCGTTTTGAGGTATGTTGTAGAATTTTTTCATATGAGTTCAACATTTTTAGTAATGTTGTATGTGTTTGTATGCATGCACGTTTAAAATTGTTCTGAAAATATTGATAGTCTGTCCCATAGATTCATTGTCCAAAAGCATAATATCCAAAATTCTGTTTCAGAAGTAGTTCAAAAGAAGTTCAGTGTTTAAATGTAAATTTACATTTCCTTACATTACTCAAGCATTTGTGTTTGGTGTTTTCACAGGCCTCATGAATTAAACCATTGGAAGAGGGGCTCCACTGATGAACAATAAGAGGGAAGCGATTTTGCCTGATTTTTTCTTTCTTAGTCTTATCTCATAACTGTGAACCTGCACAAACTTGGATTAAAGTGTCTTATAACTTCTGATTATACCAAAGAGTGCTGCCTATATTGAGAGAGTGGAAATCCCTGCAGGGCATAACAAGCTATGCAGATGATCTGCATGACAAAAACAGGAACTTTACCAGCTGGAATAAGCTTTTGATAGGGGAGGTATTTTTGTGTGTGTGTGTGTGTGTGTGTGTGTATATATATATATATATATATATATATAGCTGTGAAACACATTTCTGAGTCTTTTGTAGTTATTGGGAGTTCTGTATCTAGAAACTATGATCTGATATAAATACTGTAAATAGAGAGTTGTTTACCTAAAAAAACAAGGAGTTCATTAAAAATGGACCTGCGAGAGACAGAGCATGTGAGCGATGTGGAGTGGGGGAGGAGTTGCGTGATATTGCCAGGAGCAAGGAGCAGGTTTTCTGAAGTCTCCAAGATCGTTCTGATACTGCTCCATGTTAACAGACTATTGTTTGTGTTTCAATAGAGCATAAAACTTTTCTCCAAGTATTTGTTCATTTTATATATGTATTTTTTATCAATGATATTAAAAACAAACACTGAAAGAACTTTCTAGTGGATCAGTAACTGGGCACACATTTTTCTATGTAGTGAACTTGAAGCAGTGAGCAGCAGGAAATGGAAAACATGGAACAAAGTGGAGCTGGAGCAAAATGATCACAGGATGCTTTGAGAAGGGAAAAGGGAAATTGTTCAGTCACATGGTCTGGCCAAAGAATAGAAAAGGACATTCCATTAGATTATTAATTTAAGTGTTTACTAGTCCATCAGTTGGTTGTGTAAACCAAAGATATACCACTGTAAAATACATTCTGTTGGTCTGTGTTGATGCACAATGAAAACTCCTAAAGCACATGATTTTGAGTACAGGTAATGAGGATAACATGTACATGCAGTACCTTTTACTAAAAGGAGTTTCTCATTATACCAAATCGATATAAAAAAAAATGTGCAATATTGTGAATTTAGGAAGAGATATTGTTTTATTTAAATTGTGAAATCTGTTTGTCAACAATTGTCAGTGTATTAAGACTTGGATCTGTTTTTGATGGAGGTTCCCATAAGCTACGTGTGTTGAGAACCAATCATGTCTGTTACATGTTTCCACCTGTTCCAAAAGTTGTATGTTTGAATCATGTTTAGAACAAAATGAGTAATACTAAACAATATGAAACTAAAATAAAACTAGTACATAAGACGTGTTCTCCAAATATTAAAATCTCATATGTGTATTATTTGCTCTTGTTGCAATCTAGGCTGTCAGAACCATGAACTTATCACACAGACAGAAAAAAATGTGTTTATTAATCTTCTGGTGAAAGAATAGTTTGCACAATGTCTGTTTTTGTTCAGTCTGTAATCATTCCCCTTTGGTACCATTATGGGTGTTTTATATGGTAACAAATGCATAGTTGACTCAAAAATAAAAATTCTGTTATCATTTACCTTCATGTCATTCCAAACCTATATGACTTTCTATCTTCGGTGGAACATGATAGATGATGACAGAACTTTTGTTCTTTTAAGTCAACAAATATTGCAGTGAATGAGGGCTATAGACCGTAATACAATATGGAAAATACTTTGTGGTGAGTATCAAAAAAAAAGTGAGCTTGTTTAAGTGACATCACTAATCTTTAATTAGCTACTCAGGCAGGTTTGAGTCATGCTGCAAAAATGTGAGCCAGTTATGCTTAAATGAAACCAAATTACAGAACATATTTTTTAGCCTGTGATATTTAAGAATGTGTTACATAATTGTGCTTTGAGTGAAGTAAAAATACTTAGTATGTATGACAACACCAGAAAAACACAAGGCCCTTTGTGAGTATTTGCACTTTTATAACACCATGTCAAATTAGCCTATCAGTTTAGGCTAATCTCTCAATATAAGCTTTATTCTCATAAATCTGAATTAGTTCCCCTGGCATTTCTTAAAGTCTCCTGCAGCTGAGTGGAGAACTCAGTTCATGGTGATGAAATTTGGAGTTCATCAACAGACTGTGTGACTGCAGACATGACTGGCATTTTAAAGAAATGTTACCACATAGTAGCTTTCAGCTGGTATGTCTTTGTCACCCAGTCTGTTTATGCAAAACGAAATTCAGATATACCACCTGGGATGTTCATCTATGGCGGACCCTGGAAATACCTCACATTTTTAAACCTGGTAAGGTGCTACCCTTGTGAGGACACTTTTACATCAACATTCTTGTTCTGATAAAGACACTACTGGAGGTTGCTTGTAAATGTTTCATTTCTCAGGTCTTACAGATAGTGTTTTTTGGACTGGCATCTGTGAATGACCTTCAGCCTGTGGGGAAAGGCTCCAAAATGTCACTTCTCTGCCTTTGCAAGGACGTGCTCTTTTCTGTCTTTGCGTTTCCAGTGGGAATGGTGAGTGTGGATGTTACTTGTTTGTCAGACTGTTGGAAACTTTTTAACCTGCTACTAACAGAAAACAGGTGCCAAGACTGATGTACTAAACAGTACTGTTTGGTGTATTTAATATGCTTCACGTGTGAAGAGTGCGTTGTGCCAGTCATCTAGAGATTAGACTAGTATACATGCTCAGAAAAAAAGTCCAAAAGCTGTTCATGGGGCGGTGCCTTTTCAAAAGGTACACTTTTGTATTTACCTCTAAAAGGTACATTTTAATACCTTTTAAAAGTGACAGATTTGTACCTTTTTTCTCCCTCAATTTTGTTGTCAGGATCATTATTTCTTATGATGTTTTTCGATTAAAGCAAAATACATAGACTAAAGCATAAATGGTAAAATCATATTTTAGACGGTATGCTCAAATTAAATTCAATACGAAGTACTGGGGCAGCACTTACAGGTCTTTCAAAGCATACCATAGTGCTGCCATACTACTCCAATAATGATTTTTGGTACTTTTTTGTTAATAACTACGGCAATAAAAAGAAATGAGTAATTTCATGAATCTCAGATAAATAGATCTAGATCTTCCCGTACTGTTTTTGAATAGAGTCCATCAGAACCCATTAAATGCTGCTTTTAGATTCATTTATATATAAAAAAAAATATTCATTGATACATGGGTCAAAGACGAAAATGGGTTTAAGCATAAAAACAGTAAGTGCAATACTGCTTTAAATTGTTGTTGTTTTTCCCCAAAAAAACGTAAAAAGTTTTCTGTTTAATTTAATTGCAATTTTGTTTTTGTTTTTCTGAGTGAAAAATAAATATTGTAAATTTTTCCCTGATTTACAGAAGACATCCACTAAAATGTAATTCAGTGTAACAGTCTTGTCAGGCATATTTACAACAAAAATCTATTTATTACATATTAAAAGACTAATTACTTTCACCCCAGATACTAATTAGTTGTAATTTTACATTTTTTAAAATTTGCCACTATCCTAGGTTTTGCCTGTTTGTCAGTAAGAATTTTTTACTCATTTAAAACACAATAAAATTTAATATGCTCCCTTATTCTTTTATATATTTTAATATGTACAAGTCAAAATAAGCATGTTGTTTGATTTTTTTACATAAATATTGTGTTACACTGAATAACAATGTAACATTATTTCAACCAAAATTTGACATTTTATTCCCCCAAAACATATTTAAAACCTTAAAAGTAGACACTTTGCTTACATTTAATGTGCTTTCTATGGACATATAATCATTTTTGTAAATTTCTTTTGATGCGGACATCTATACGTCTTTGACCCACATACTTATGAATTGACATTTAGATTTAACAGAAATGCATAGAAATGTCACCAATGAGTGTGCACCATCTACTGGTGGTTAATGGTAATAACGCTATTTTAATGTATAATGATGCACAAGATTGAATGCATATCAGTTCTTCAAGCTTTATTAAGTAGTTACTTTAGAAATGTGTGCTTCTTATTATTAATATGTATTTATTTATTTCAATTTTTTAAGTTTGTAGTTCTGCTGTTTTGGCTGATTTTTGCCTATGATCGACAACTGGTCTATCCAGCTTCAATGGACAGCCTCTTCCCTCCATGGATGAATCATGCTATGGTTTGTTCTCTATAACCTTTGATACATTTTTTAAAAATATGTCAATTAAATAATCTTCCTTCACAATTAAATTGACCTTTTGATCCATAGACTGACTGATACCAGTATGCTTGATTCATAGCACACTTTTGTTCTCCCAATCGTGTTTGGTGAGATCCTGGTGGAGCCACATATCTATCCTAAAACAAAGAATGGTTTAGCAGCTTTGGGATTTGTTAGTCTTGCTTACTTAGGATGGTAAGTTATGATTATGAGGGTGACTGTGCTAGTTCTGAAACTATTTGCTAACAACACAACTAATACATTTTCTCCCTCTCTTTTAGGGTGGCTTGGGTGTATCTAACGGTGGGAATCTGGGTTTACCCTATACTGGGGCTGTTCAGCAGCTCAGGATTGACAGTCTTCTTCTTTCTTAACATGCTTGTGCTGGCGCTGCTGTACTTACTGGGACAAACTTTGAACCATAAAGTTTGGGGTGAGAAAAGAGCGGAAGTTTTATTTTCATGATATATTTTTATTAATTAGAATATTTGGGAGAAATATGATTGCAGCTACAGTATACGTCACCGTTACCAATATACCAATTACTATTCCCCTTTTCTCTCACAGGGAAAGAACATCCAAAATTTACAAGAACATGATGACGCATGATTCCTGTAAATGTGTTCTGGTGAACTGGCCCTACGAATATCTGATTTGAACCATTTCCAAGTGATTTGAATGGCGTCAGTGCAGATGTCTGATGCTGCTCATTTGTAATAACTACACTTGTATTATCATAGTTTTGAATGTTTTTGTTTTTTATCTGTGACCACTTCTGCTAATGTAAATCTGAAACTGCGATATGTATCTGGTGTTATAGACATTTTTGGGAACTTGCCACTTATAATAAAGCTAGCATTCTCTATTTATTGAAGTTATTTAACAAAATCAAAAACTGCAAAAGTGATAAATAGCTGTTTAATGTACTTGAATAAAGCTCAGCATGACTTTGTTAAACTATTCATACATTACAGCTTTATATCGAAACATATCTTAAACTGAATTGCTTCAGTTAATTTCAGATCTGTCTTTGGGAACTTTGAATTTTGGGTGAAAGATGCCAAATATTTTCTGCACATTGTGCATGTAGGAATATGTTTAATGCATGCTGATCCAAATGTTAGAAACATACACTCTTAAAAATAAAGGTTCTTTATTGGCATCAATGGTTCTATGAATAACCTTGAACAACCAAGCAAATTTTCAAATGCAGAAAAGGTTCTTTAGATTTTTAAAATCTTCTTCAAAATGGTTCTTTTAGGAACTGTTCACTGAAAGGTTGTTTTGGGGAACCAAAAATGGTTCTTCTGTGGCATCACTGCAAAAACTTTATTTTTAAGAGTCTATGATAATATTCATAGTGCACCAGTTCTCTACCCTAGAGAATGTTTGTTCGTCTTCATGAGAATCAGTGCTAGTATCATCAGAATTTCTTCTTTGTCAGAACAGATGATCCAGATGTTTTGGATATCATTTCAGAGAAAGTGCTTCACAGTCTTTTAAAGGTTTGGGAGGACAACAGTCTTTGCCATGTGACATGTTTCCTTGAATAACCAGTAACTGAAGTAAAAGAAAATCTGTCAGGTTTCCTTTATCATGGTCAATGTTCAGGAAGCAAAACTCATATAATCATCCGGATGACTCTTCCCCTCTCAGGTTGAACTTCCTCGCAGATCTCTGTATTCTTTTATATGGTGCAGAGTGTTTGGATCTGCATCCACCAGCCCAACAGAGAGGAGTCTAATGATGAGGTGAACTTCCTGATCATTCATTCTCCACTGTAGGAAAACAATCAGATAATATTAATGTGTATCCTTCAGTCAGCAGTAAGAGAATGGGATATATTTTCACATATATAGCCATCTACCTTGTTTATGTAAAGTATATTTTTTTCTTGGAAGGCATTCCCAACTTTGGGATGTATCTGTGTTGGAGACAATACAGTTAATAAACATGTAAGATGACATTCAAACCGTTTTTGAGCAAAACAGCAGCATTAAAACACTTCCAGTTTATCCATCTTAAGATATGTGTCCTTTCCTGTTCTGAAATGATGATTGTTCAGAAAGCTACTGAATTTACTGCATAATGCAGTTCCAAGATGCTCAAGAAAGACTCTTCTTGAGCTGGAAACAGTACAAAAACCAAACTAACACATAGCATCAGCATTATGTAAGTGTTAACTCCCTCTCCACCTGCTTTTGTCATATGTTTCTCTTATGACTAGTTCTGCACCGCCTGCATCTCCCAACAATAGATGTAACAGCATGATAATCATGTATAATTTTCTGCTGACCATTAAATCCAGATTAACCAGTTTTGAAAACATTTTTAACACTTCCTCTCACCTGACTCAGACCATGCGACATGCACTGGATGATGACAATTAGCCCCAAAGCAATCTGTAGAAAAAAAAAACATTTAAATTTTCATTTAAAATTCAGAAAAATATGTTTGCAAAAAGATCAAATTTAAATAAAAATGCATAAATGAAAGACAAATGACACATGCTAGTCTGGAATAATTACTTTTTTGTTGTCTTTTTTTTTTTTTTTTTTAAGAAGGCTTATGCTCCCCAAGGCTGTATTTATTTGATCAAAAATACAATAAAAAACAGTATATTGTGAAATATTGTTACAAATTAAAAGACCTGTTTTCTGTTAATATTATATATATATATATATATATATATATATATATATGTTATAGCACTTGCATATCATTGCTCTTTTGTTGATTTTGATTGCTTCCATTGTCCTCATTTGTAAGTTGCTTTGGATAAAAGCGTCTGCTAAATGACTAAATGTACATGTATATATATATGCATTTA